>JAODAL010026245.1:0-57127 GCA_025379985.1 Phyllomedusa bahiana
CGGCCCACCAGGTCCGGGCTATGGGGTAAACTCGTCCCCTCAGACCTCCGGGGATTGATCCCTCTCTGGCCACCAGGCTATGTTCCAGTGGTTTATTAATGTCAAAATTGAGGGGTAAAAAATGCCCCAAAAAATAGCACTTTTGGGGCAAGAAGCAGGAGCTCTGTTAAGATGCGGCTACTCTCGGTAAAATTTGCAATATACATTTTTTAAGGACCAGTCCAGATCTAACGTGACTTTGACTGGCTTGTATGCTAGATACCCCCATAAATGACTTCATCTAAGAAACTACACCCCTTAAAGAATTCAAAACAGCATTTAGGAAGTTTATTAACCCATTAGGTGTTTCACAGGAACACCTAATTTTTATCCATTATTCACAAGAACACTGTAAATATCATCAGGGAAATGCAACTTAATATTGATTCCCCAGATTCTGCTGTTTTCAGAGATATCCCATATGTGGCCCTAGTGCGCTATTTGGCTCAACCACAAGCCCCAGAAAAGGAGGAGCACCTACCAGACTCTGGGGTCTCATTTTCATTTCGATTTTATTTAGGTGCCTTTTCAGGTTTGCGAACACCCTAAGATGATTAAGCTTAATAAACACCCCTAAAAAGACACCATATTCGAAATTACACCCTTAACCCTTTAAGGCACCCTGACGTTCCTGTACGTCATGGTTCACTCCCTGTTAATGCACCATGACGTCCAGGAACGTCATGAAAGCTTTCTGTCTCCCTGTGCAGAGATAAGGTGAAGGCTCTATGCTAATTGCTGTTTCTGACAGCTAATTAGCACGGCTACACAGCAGGTGATCAATCACAGGAGTGCTGAGGATCTCTGGGATTGGTCAGTCAGTCTGCTGACTCACTGGTTACAGCTAATACATCCTAGGCTCTGTTCTGTGAGAGAGAGAGTGAGGAGTCGTATTTCTGTGCTGGGTCCTAGTACCCTGTTCTGCGATCTGGGCTGTTACAGCCAGAAATATTTTTTAACCCCCTGCACTGCCCTAACACTTCACCCCCTCCTGTGTTCTATTTGTGACAGCTTTCTGATCAGACATTTTTGCCATTTTCAAGTTCCAGCAATTTTCTGCAAGTGATCATCACAGGCTCATAACAGTGAAAAACACACACAAAAATTAAACCCCCTTTCATTGCCAAGTCCCTGTCACTCATTTTTTGTTATAGCTGTCTGATCAGTTAAAAAGACAGTTTGTAATTCTGTTCCCCCCATCTGTCACTGCCCATCACTACCCCAATAAAGCCTGAAAAATTTTTCTAAAACAAGAAGGTGCTTTTCAATTCTGAGGCCTGGGAAGAGTCAAAAAGCGCATATGGGCCATAAGTGGGATATTTCTAAAAAACTGTATAATAAGGAGAATCATTATTGAGTTGTGATTTCTTGGTAAAATCTAAGGGGTTCCAATGAAAAATGAACAAAAATCGTAAATCTGCAAAAAAGTTAAAATTCTGAAATTTCACCTTCGCTTTTCATTAATTTCTGTAAAATATCTAGAGGGTTAATAAACTTCCTAAATGCTGTTTTGACTATGTTAAGGGGTGTCGTTTCTGAAATGGTCAGTTATGGGGGTTTCTAACATACAAGCCCCTCAAAACCACATCAGAAGTGGCCTGGTTCCCCAAAAAATCTGTTGTCACGTCAAGGGAGGTGCAGTGAGCCCTGACTGGAACCCAGCCCACTGTCCCTGCCTACTTGACGTGCTGCCCTAAGCGGCAGACGGCAACTGGGCGACAGTCCCTGCGCTGCTAAAGTGCTGGGGCCGTCAAAAGGGAAAAGAATAGTCAGACAGTCCGGGTAAATATCAAATAGGAACGCCAAAGCCACAAATCAGAACCAGAGGGATAAACGTAAACAAGCCGAGGTCAAAAGCCAAACGGAAGCGAAGCACAGAATCAGGAGACAAGCCGGGGTCAGGAGAACAAGCTGAGGTCAGGAGAACAGATAAGCAAAACACAATAAACCGAACAAGTAACACGAGGTAGCCAGGATATACCGGGCCCGCAGCACTCAGCCTTCAGGGAGTTTTAAATGGGATTCCTGGATACCGCCCCAGTGATTGGAGTGGCCTCCGGGTTCCTCCCTTTGGGCCCGGGTTGAAACCCCGCCCCTGTCAGGAGTGGCTGGGTCCCTGTCACTCACAGAGTTGTCAGCAGCATGTGTATCAGGGTTGGGATTGTGCATCAGCTGCGGCAGCCTGTTGATCCCTGCAGCCTGAGCACAGCTTAGCCCTGACAGTACCCCCCCTTTTAGGAGGGGCCACCGGACCCTTCCCTGGTCTGGGTTTGTCCGGGTAAGACTCATGGAATTCTTTTACCAGGCGATCAGAATGGATAGGTTTCGCCGGAACCCATGATCTCTCCTCAGGACCATACCCCTTCCAATGGACCAGGTACTGCAGTACACTTTTGGGCCTTATGCGAATCTAAACTACGGGCGACTTCATTTTCTAACTCCCCTCTATACAAACTGGAGAAGGGGGCCCTGAGGGCGGAGTCACAGGCTAAATATACCTCTCCCCGAAGTGACGACGGGACACGTTATGTATACAGAGAGAAAAGGGTAATTTCAGGTAATAAGCCACCAGGTTAGCCATCTCCTGAACCACATATGGACGTTCAGGTACAGGTGGAGGGCATAGTTCACAAGGAGGATGAGTTCTGGGAACCCTAGCCCGCGCGCAAACTTCACAAGATGCCGCATAGGCCTCAACGCTGGCACCGCTGCTTCCAGATAGAACATTAGCCTGCACATCAGTATTGCCAAGCATGGTAAGGAGACATCTGTCAACACACCATTGTCCCACCTGACTAATTTCCCTGAATTCCCGTTTAAACACTGGATTATGTTTCTGAAGCCCGGGCAGCCCCAAAACCACATCAGCGGGCAGCCCCTCCATGACGAATAGAATACACTTTTCAATATGTATGGATCCTACCACTATCTCCAGCTCAGGGGTACAATATTGGATTGCGCCCCGAGCTAGTGGGGTGGAGTCAATAGCCACTGCCCGCAGCGAGTCAGATAGCGGTCTCCAAGGTAGGCCCATACGTTTGTCGAAAGACGCATCAACAAAATTAGAAGCTGATCCAGAATCCACAAACGCACTCCCAGAACGGACAGCGACAAGTATGAAATCTTAACTGGTAGCAGCAACTTATTAGGGTACAATAGGAAATACCTGCTCGCCTAGGTGATCCTCCTGCTTTACCACCTAGGCGCTGGAGTTTTTCCGACCTGGTATTCCGTTTGGAGCATTCCCAAATTCTGTGTCCATCTTCTCCCCAGTAGAAGCACAACCCCTGGGATGGACGGCAGTAGTCCTACGGTCACTAGCCGCAATGACAGAAAAAAGCCCCACTTGCATGGGCTCCCCTGGGTTTAATCGCGAAACACGGGTTTAGGGGTTGGCCATGGTGTGGACCACCGGAGGGGGAACCTTTCCTTCCGGTCTCTCCCTTTAAAAAGTCTGTCCAGACGAACGGCCAGTACCATGGCTCAAACTAAAGTACCCAGGGGTAGGGGTAAAGCCACTAATAAATCCTTCACATGGTCAGCTAACCCTTAATCTAAATGGCATCTGAGAGCTGCGTCCTTCCACCCAGACGGAACGCACCAGCACGAAATTCGGAGCAAAACTCCTCCACAGTCTTCTCACCCTGCTCAAGGGGGTCAGTGAGCCTCGGCCACAGCCTTGCCTATCTGGGTCATTAAAGAGTACCCCTAAAGCGGCAAAGAACCTGTCCCCAGAAGACAGTTCAGGTGAGTATGCGGTAACGAAAATGCCCACACATGGGGGGGCCCTGCAGTAAGGACATAACAATTCCCACCCTTTGTTCCTAAATTTCCCCGAAGGGAAGTGGGTGGAGCCTAAAATACAGACGACAACCCTCTCTAAAATGCCAAAAAGGCCTTCCTGTTACCTGCGAACCTGTCAGGCAACTGGATTTGGGGGTTCCCCAGGAGGGGACGTAATGCAGGGGACCCTCTGACTTGGGGTAGCCTCCCTTTTTTCTACCCTCAGCGCCAGATCCTGGACTAGCTGGGTAAGCCCCTGAATCTGCTCAACCAGAGCTGTCATGGGGTCCATAGTGATGGTAGAGCAGTAACGGTTTCGGCCTGTGATAATGTCACGTCAAGGGAGGTGCAGAGAGCCCTGACTGGAACCCAGCCCACTGTCCCTGCCTACCTGACGTGCTGCCCTAGACGGCAGATGGCAACTGGGCGACAGTCCCTGCGCTGCTAAAGTGCTGGGGCCGTCAGAAGGAAGAATAGTCAGACAGTCCGGGTAAATATCAAATAGGAACGCCAAAGCCACAAATCAGAACCAGAGGGAGAAACGTAAACAAGCCGAGGTCAAGAGCCAAATGGAAGCGAAGCACAGAATCAGGAGACAAGCCGGGGTCAGGAGAACAAGCCGAGGTCAGGAGAACAGATAAGCAAAACACAATAAACAAACAAGTAACACGAGGTAGCCAGGAATATTACAGGGGCAGCACTCAGCCTTCAGGGAGTTTAAATGGGATTCCTGGATACCGGCCCTGCAGCTGATTGGAGCGGCCTCCGGGTCCTCCCATTGGCCGGTGCAACCCGCCCCCTATCAGGAGTGGCTGGGCCCCTGTCACTCACAGAGTTGTCAGCAGCATGTGTATCAGGGTGGGATTGTGCATCAGCTGCTGCAGCCTGTTGTTCCCTGCAGCCTGAGCACAGCTTAGCCCTGACATCTGTTCTGCAAATTTTCTTGAAAATGTTAAAATTTGCTACTAAATTTCAAAGCCCCCAAATGTCTTAAAAAATAATAGGATGTTTTAAAAAAATCATGCAACACAAAGTAGACATATGGTAGATGTTCATTATTTACTTTCTTTGTTTGGTGGTGACTATGTGTCTTGCACACAGAAATTTTTTAAGCTTTGAAAATGGCAAATTTTTCAAAAATTTTTACAACATTTCAAAATTTTTCACACCCCAAACAAGGATTTTATCGACCCAAAAATTTAAATTTCTAAATTAAAGCACAATGTTTCACGAGGAAAACAATCTCTGAATCACATGGATAGGTAAAAGAATTGAAAAGTTATTCACAGATAAAGTGACACATGTCAGATTTGAAAAACAGGGCTTGGTCCTTAACTCCAAAACAAGCTTAGACCTTAAAGGGTTAAGGAATATATCCAGGGGTGTAGTGAGTATATCAACACCACAGGTGATTCACAAAATTTTTATAGCATTAGGCTGGGAAAATGAAATTATTTTTTTTCAACAATCTGCAATTTTAGCAGAAAATTTTTAATTTTTACAAGGAATCCTGGAGAAAAGCACCACAAATTTTGTTACACAATTTCTTCCAAGTTCGGCAATACCCTACATGTGGGTGTAAACTGCTGTTTGGGCACATGGCAGGGCGTTTAAGGAAGGGAGTGTTATTTGGCTTTTGGAATGCAGATTTTGGTGGGGCCATGTTGCATTTGCAAAGCCCCCAAAGTACAAGAACAGGTGAAACCTTACAGAGGTCGCCCCATTTTTGATTCAACACCCCTCAGGGATCTCATTTAGGAGTGTACTGTGCATTTTGGGCGCACAGGTGTTCCACAGAGTTTTTTAGCTTTGGGCCGTGAAAATGGGGGGGGGGAAATGCAGTTTCATCATTGTTTTTTGGGCCTCAGTTTTACAGTGTTCGCTGTACAAGGTAAATGAAATAACTTTACTATGGGGGTCGGTACAATTGCAATGATATAAATTTTATATAGTTTTTTATGTTTATTACTTTTACACAATAGAAATAGGTCTATAAAAAATTAAGTTTCTATGTTGTCTCATTCTGACAGCCATAACTTTTTCATTTTTCTCGACTCAGAGCTGATTATGGGCTTGTTTTTTGTGGGATGAGTTGATGTTTATATTGGTACCATTATGGGGTGCATATGATGCTTTGATCACTTTTTAATAAGGTTTTTGTGAGGCTTTTTGAACAAAACACAGCATTACTGGTAATGTTTTTTATTTTTATTTTTTACAGAGGTCACTGTGCAGTATAAATGACATGATAGCTCTACTCAGCATGTCAATATGATTACAGTGAAACAAACTTTTAATTTTTTTTTTGTTTTACTGCTTTTACACAATAAAAACATTTTTATTCAAAAAGGAAAACACGTTTTTGCATCGCCGCAGCTTGAGAGCCATAACTTTTTTCTGTATACGGAGCTGTGTATGGGCATGTTTTTTGTGGGATGAGTTGATGTTTTTATTGGTATAATTTTTGGTGGGACAAGACTTTTTGATCAGTTTTAAATCCATTTTTTGGAAGGCAGGGTGAAGAAAATACTGCAATCCTAGTAGTGTTTTTTTATTTTTAACACCGCTCACCGTGCAGTATCAGTGACAAGTTAGTTTTATTCTGTGGGCCGATACAATTACAGTGATACCCAATTTATATATTTTTTTATGTTGAAGCACTTAAAAAAAAGTGTTTTTATTTTGTAAAAAAATATTTATGCATCACTATCTTCTGACAGCCATAACTGTTTTATTTTTCCATATACAGAGACGTGTAAGGACTTTTTTTGTGGGATGAAGTGAAGCTTTACTTGGTACAACTTTGGCATTTATATGAGTTTTTGATCGGTTTTTATTCCATTTTATGTGCATACGGGTTAATTAATATATCATGTTTATAGGGCAGGTTGTTATGCATGCGGCGATACCAAATATGGGTACTTTATTTATTTTTTTATCTTTTTGGGGCAATTGGTGTTTGTAAAGGGGAAAAGGGTGGTGTATGTGTTTTTACTTTATATTTCGTGTTTGTGTTTCACTTTTTTCACTTCTTTTTTACACTTTTTTCACTTTTCCCCAGAGGGGATTTGTAACAGCAATCTTCAGATTGCTGTTACAAGGCAGGCAAGTACACAGCATTGCTGTTGTGTACTGGTTGCCAGGGTGACTGTCAATCACCATGCCCACAATGCATTGTGGGCATGGTGACGTCACAGACGACCCAGGAAGTGACTTTCCCTTCCCAGGGCCGTCTGGTAGGAGATCACTGCTGCACTGTCGTGCGTCAGCGCGCTACAAGCAGGCAGCAGGAGCTCACTCCTCCTGCCTGCGCTTTAGCTCAGACGATCTTAATTGATCGATCGTCGGAGCAAAGGGGTTAAACACCCGCGGCCAGAGCTCACTCCAGCCATGGGTGATGCAGCATGAGGCCAGCGGGGCTCACTTGTAAGCCAGCACGATCGCCAGGACGTATGCATAAGTCCATTTGAGGGAATGCATTTCCTGCTAGGACGTATGCATACGTCCAATGTTGGGAAGGGGTTAACATACAGCCCTTTCTTGATTTTAGGTCTGCCAGCAACCTCATTTTTTAATCTTTGGTCGCCTAGTATCAAATTGCTATATTCACATCAAGAAAGGCACTTCACCCTTCTGTGAACGTTGATGATTTTCCTGTAAAATGGTAAACTGCACCAAAAATACATTTATTTTTATGACTTACAAAGGTCAGTCGCTCCACTACTCTTGGGTAAGACTTTGGAAATCTAAGATTCTTCTAACGCCTTAAATGTTGTGATCAGAAATGATCTGAAATGGCTGATTTTGGGACAGATTTCAGTCCGTATTGCTCGCCGGACTGCGCACAAATACGGCTGAAATCCGTCCCTGTCATTATGGTAATCCACAGTTCTCATAGAGAACTATGGATTCCGTTTCCTCTCCATGCTTGCGAAATATGGCGAGTGGGGAGAAAGTGACATGCACATTATTCCGGTGGCATATGCGCTGTGGATAATGAAAGTCTATGGGGCCGGCCCCCCACACCCGCCCGCATACACACGCCGTAATTGCAGGCAAAATCCGTCCCGCAATTACGGCGTGAATCAGCCGTGTGAACATAGCCTAATGGAGGCCTCCATGAATGCATTAAGTGCTTGCCTATAAAGGGCTTAACCCCGTAAGGACCCAGCCAGTTTTGACGTTCCTGACACAGCCCTATTTTTGAAATTTGACATGTGTCACTTTATGTGAGAATAAGTTTTTGACACACTTGCCTATCCATTTGATTCAGAGATTGTTTTCTCATTACACCAACACATCAGACTATCACCCACCTCTACTAGTTTCAAAAGCAACCTGGAAACCCATTTCTTAGGTTAGTCAATAAACTACAATAACCCTGCTGTCACCACACCATAATACAAGCATCTCTTTCACCTTCTGTCTCCCAATTTTCCATTGCATATTGTAAGCTCTCGTTACAGGGTCATCTCTTCTTCTACATCAGTGTGTTATTTAGTGTTATTGTATTTGTCTTATATTCTGTACCCTTGTAAAGTGCCCTGGAATTTATGGTGCTCTAAAATAAATAATGATAACAAAAGTGCAGTGATTTATTTCAGGAAAAAACAATCACATGTTTAAGTCCCATAGTAGGACTCAAAATAGTAAAAAAAAAAAAAAAAAAAAAAGTTACATTAATATTTAAATAAAACAACTCCCTATTTATTAGAAAAATATGATGGCTTACTTTTCGAGGAAGACTTGTACTTGGTATTGGTACTATTTTTTAGTTTATGCATCTTTGACACTTTTTTATGCCAATCACCTTGAATTTTCAAAAAACAAGGTAAAATTGAACATTAAACAAATCCAATCATCCCCCAGTAACCCAGTAATACGATTACATTAGTTACAAACCTAGAGCAATGAAACAGTTATTATTAATATGTGTACAGAGTAATGCAATCAACTGTACTTGATTAACCCAACAATAAAATTACATTGGTAAAAAGCCAAAAGCATTGAAACAGTGGTTGCCAATATTTGTGTATAGTACGACAATGGACAGTGTTGCCGACAAAATCTTCAAAAGTATCCGCACTGCCCTTATTATGCTGGATATACATTTAAGAACAGTTCTTTAAGGGGTCATCTCATTTCACAGTCACACCTCAACAAGTCATTCATACCATCACCTTAACATACAACACATTCACACCACTCCGATGTCTGTGCCCCGTCACCAGCGTCAATGAAAATCAGCTAGCCTGTGCCACTATTTACAGACTCCATATCTCTATATGCACAAATTAACAGCAACAGTTTGTTAGTGTAACTTTGTATCATCCGTTCAGCCATGTTTCAGTTGTTGCTAACTAACATTTTTTATTTTTCCACTGGACATCTCATTTAATGGAACATCTCCTTTAATGGGCCTTACATAAACACTATTGACAAGCTTGGGAAAAAATTTCCTATATGTCATACAATTTTACTGTAAATTAGTATGGATTTCAGTACAACTAAAAATCCTAGAATAACTTCAGACCTACAACACACCCCCTAAGCTAATACAGATACCAGACTAAACCCCAAAATACATAAAAATCATAGAACAGACTCTACAATATAAAGAGGCAGCAGATCCCAAACTAAAAGAAAGAGAAAGATAGACAAAGCAATGGAATGGATATTGGGGCTTGTAGTTTCAAAAAGGAAATGCTGCTGCTCAGTTGCAAAGAAGGGAGGGTTTCTACAGCAAAAAAGGTGCAATTTAGAACCGCAAACATATTAGTTAAATGTGTTAAAAATCAAGTTTTCAGAATTCTTCCTACTGTACAGAAATGAATATTTGTTTATATGTTTCCCTCTCAGTTTGACTAACATTATTTAGTATAATTTTATTTTTCTTAAAAAAAAGTGTTTGACTTTATTTCAATAGTTGTAATTTATAGCCAATTTAAACAGTAGACCAGTTAATATTTTTGGATGCTTAACTAGATAATTAACCAGTACAAATAGCTTAATTATTAACATTTCCATCTTTTATTTAAATAAGTAAATAATTTTACAGATTCTGGGGCACATTTACATTTTTGTAAAGCCCTGTCTACTTTTTTGAAATGTGGTGAGTCTAGTGTAAAACAGCTCAATAATCGCATTTTTTTTTAGTAAACCCGTCTTGCACAAAAATTAGCAACTTTTTTTATATGAGAATACTGACATAAATCACTTAATAAATTCCCACTTTACTGTAAAATCTGACTAGGTAGTCTAAGGGCTTCAAATGTACCAGAATTTGCCTCATGCAGTTTGGTGTAGCCTTCAAGTTACCTAATTTTTAATACCAGCTATTGGTGGTCTTACTTTGCACCAAAATTCTATGCCATAATTTTGCTGCAATTTTAACCATGCCCCTTTCTATGAACCCTCTTTCTAAGCTTTTTGTTAAATGAGGCATGAAAAGTGTCTAAAATAATATGTCTAGAATGAGGTGACGCAAAATGTGACACATTTTAGAGCTTTTTACAATAGATTCCCACCTGTATAGACAATTTTTATAATGCCTTGTGTCACTGCTCACCTGAAAATTGGTGCTGAATCTTCTGGGTCATGTGTTGCACTTGGCACAGGACTTCACTGCAGAGTGAAGTCCAAGGAACCCCTGGTCTTCACTCTCAACACCGCAAGACAGCTTAGACTCTGCTACAGAAAATTGCTATATTTAATGTGCCAATCATACGAGGAGCAGAAATAATTGTGCCAGCATATGATAAGCCGAGGTCAAAGCTTACATTGTACGTTGCTGGCTCTCTTTAGAAGCTCAACACAATGATGTAGTCTGAATCTTGAAGGATCTCTTGGAAAACTGATTCCTATAGGGAAAAAATCATGCTAAGAAGCAATGTTTGCTTTTTAAGTTGACAATTTAACGAAAAACCCATACTTAGACTGTGACAACCTATCCTAATCTAGGTACAGTGGAATATAGAAGCAGGTTAATTACTCATCAACCTTATGTATTAGGAACAATATTCAGAGCTGGACTTAGATCCAAGCCTCTGCTCATTTGTTTCAGTCACTTTTCCGATGCAGCTCTTGTCCTACAAAGCTGGGTGGGCCTCCACCTAAAAGAAAATGTACTACTCACCTCTCCTCTCACCTGTGATCCAGCACTTCACCACCCTCCCCCCCATTGTTCTTCTGCTGTCTTCTGGTGTTCTTTTCAATGGAAGGTCTCCTTGGCAGCTGGTAATTGGCTATAGCTGTGACTTGCCATTTCCTAAAATCCCAGCTTGGAGCACATCCAAGCGGCACAGGAGGCCCTCTATTAAGTTGGTAGTTGGTAGATGCTGAGACATGACACCAGTTTTTAATCAAATTATAGTTACTATAATTTGATTTTCCTATAATTGCCTTCTTTTTACAACTACAAATGTGAGATTGCTACGGATACACCTCTTTTTCTAACATCACTGTGTAGGGATACCTAATCGTATTTTTTTTTGTTTTGTTAGTAAACATAAAAAGGAAAAGCTTATTTATTTTTTCTTATATTCCCTTTCTGTTTCTTGAAAGGTTATTACTGTTCTGTGAAATGGGCAATAGATAGACTTAAATACATCCAAATGTGTTCTTTAAACAGTTCTCCGTTAACTCTGAAATATTGCGATCCACAAGTTCAATAGCAGTTGCTTTTCTGACTTTGCCTCTTAGTATTATTCATTCAGTATCCATATAAATATGCACAATCTACCAATAAAACAATCTATAAAAACCTCCAGTTTGTGAAACTTTCTGCAATGCTTTCACATGACACAGAGGTTCGGGAAAACAATATAATAATACAATAAGAAAAACAAATAATGGATAGACATGACATATAGAAATTCGAATTGTATACATTTGCTCAGTGCATATGCATTGCTGTGCCCATGTCTTTCATGTACAGTGTGTAGAATTACCCACTCACTGTATGACTGAACAATTTATTCTGACAGTGTTGCGTCAGGAATTTTAAAAGCAACGTTTCTGGCTCAGCTTGACATATGAACAAATGCTTTATATTACAGGACCTGGAGTGGTTTCTGCTGAGACAAAGCAGTGCATCCAAGGTTAAACAGCTGAAAAATCTATGATTGGACTATTAACCTTAATACAACTGCCATTAACTTTCCAGTGGATTAACGTAGAAGTACTTACTTGCTATACTCTAATTGTCCTTTCCTATTGTTGTTTTGACAGCATGCAGTACTTTCTTTCTGTCGAGTATTTAACAACATATTTGTTGTACATAGAAGTGTATGTGAATATCTACAAATCTAATGTGCTTAACAACATTTATAGTTACAATATAAAAAGATGTGTATTGAACGGACTCTCCAGGTTCTTTATTATTATTCTTATTACTATTATTAAAAAATTTAACAGTTTGGCACATTGATGTGAAACTTTGCCAACCCCTCCAGGATTCAGAAGTAATGTGCGGTAAATGCCCATTTGCTTTAAATTCAAGTAGTCTTTACTCTCACTTAAAGGGGTTTTCTCACTACAAACATCATATCTATTATGATGGTGGAAGTAAAAATAAGCAATTTGATAATTGGTTTGCATTAACTAAATCATTTAGTATAGCTGCTGTTACCTAATTTGTGAATTTCTAGAGCTATTTCTTCGGCCTTGGGTCGAGCCACGCCCACTATGCTGTGATTGGTCATTCTCCACTCTCTTTGCTGGGTGCTGGCAGTCTGAGTAATCTATGTCTGTGTTCTTATTGTCTTCTTCTCACTCTCCTTGAACTGTGTAAGAAAAAAAAAAACAGGCTGCCTCTGCTCCTCTCCCAGTGACAGTTTGTATGTGAAGGATCTGGGCAATTAGTGAGTCTCTTTAGCTGCCAGATTTACTCTGCCCACCCATATATCACACCCTTATACACTCTGCTCCCCCTCTACCTTCTGTCTGAAAAAAGAGATGACAGTGGTTTGCATTTCTCACATTTATTTCATCATTTCAAGTATCAAAATGAACCTGTGCCTTTCTGGTCTCATCAGGTTTGGAATTTAACGCATTTTTGTTCCCATGTGCATCTTAGATATGTGTGTGCCCTGCAGGGTTCTGTGCCTATGTCAAATTATAGGGCTGTTATGTATGTTACACTGGCTGTGCATAACCAGGATTGTATTAGGGAGGCACAGAAAGAAATACAGGTAAGTAAGAGAGAGAAAGAGAAAACAAGAGAGGGAAAGAGAAAAAGAAAGATAGAGAGAGAGAGACTGGTTATAGCATCGTGGTAACATTGGGTTGTAGGGGCTATTAACTGACAGGTAGTAGGTATCCTGACATTTAATATGCATGTGGTGCAATGTGGTTATGACATGCTTGTATTATTCTGTTACTATGTAGTGGCATGGTGAAATTGTGTAATCACTTTTATTTGTGGGGATATTCACTGACAGGTAGCAGGTATATTGACTTTTAATACGCATGTGGTGTTGATATGTGGTTATGGTATTGTGGTAATATGGATGATATTCTGCAGTCTCTTTTATTTGTAAGGGTTATTCACTGACAACTAGCAGGTATATTGACTTTAAATATGCATGTGGATGGTATGTGGTTATGGTATAGTGAAAATATGGGTGATATTCTGCCATCACTTTTAATTTTAGGGGCCATTCACTGACAGCTATATTGACTTTTAATATGCATCACCACCACATAGTAACTGAATAATACCAGCATGCCATAACCACATACCACCACAACATGTGTATTAAACGTCAATATATCAGCTACCTGTCAGTGAATAGCTCCTACAAAGAAAATTGACTGCAGAATATCACCAATATTACAACCATGCCATAACTACATACCACCACCACATGCATATTATATGTCAGAATACCTGCTGCCTGTCAGTGGATAGCTCTTACAAAGAAAGTGACTGCAGAATATCACCAATATTACCACCATGCCATAACCACATATCACCACCACATGCATATTAGACATCAAAATACCTGCTACCTCTCAGTGAATAGCTCCTACAAAGAAAAGTGACTTCAGAATATCATGTATTATCCCCACATAGTGACTGAATATTACAACCATGACATAACCACTAGTGTTGAGAGATTTTTATCGACAAAGTTGAAATCGGCAAGGTTTTTATGGTGATCGAAATTTCCAGATCATGCGATAATTAAGGTTAAAATCTGAGCATCATCTATTAAGATCGCGCCTTTTTCGGCGCTTCCTGTAATTTTGGTGGCCAGCAAATCAGATTACAGAATAGAGCAGGGTGAGATGTGTGTGCGACGTCATGACTGGGATGTGTATGGTTGCGATTGGCTGGAAAAATCACATGACCTAGTTTTACATAGAACAGCGTTTCCTGTTTCAGCCTCAGTGTCTCTCAGCGTCTCATAGGGATAGGACCTGCGCTCTGGCTGTGGCCAAACAGCTCAGCGAAATTAGTCTATTTCTGCACAGAGAAACCTCTACTATTAGCTGTGATCCTTCCAATTTAGTTAGATTAGAGATTTGAAGATTTTATGTAGTTAGCTAGAGAATTTTAAAGCAGCATCTACCGCTGTAAATTCACGGCGGTGGGAGCGGGGGGGGGGGGCCCGCGGGCGAACACAGACAAGCTCTATCTATAAAGAACACTGGATAAAGTTCACCAAGACTTAGTGTAGACATTGTAGTGGAATATCTTTATTATTAACAGTTTGCTATTGAAATATTTCCTGGATATTGGGCAGCCTGAACTTATATTGGATACACATCATTTCTAGTAACTGCAGGTCTCTTTGTTAGCTGCAAACTCCACTTTTATTATCAGTATACATTTCAGATAGTTGTTCATTTTAATTTTTCACCTGTGACTGTTGATATATCCACCTTGCAGTTAAATTACAATACAGCAATCTTGTAGTCAGCACAGGTTGTTTGTTGCCAAAAATACCGTGTATCGTACGAAAACATAACAGTTACGTGTTTTTTGACTTTTGCGCACCCAGCATTGTTCATTGACGCAGCATCCATGTTAAATCTTAAAAAAAGCAATTCTATATTCACCACAGGTGAATTGAAAGGTGCAAAAAATACCGTTTATTATACCAAAACATAACAGTTACGTGTTTTTTGACTTTTGCGCACCCAGCATTGTTCATTGACGCAGCATCTACGTAAATCTTAAAACAGCAATTCTATATTCACCACAGGTGAATTGAAAGGTGCAAAAAATACCGTTTATTATATCAAAACATAACAGTTACGTGTTTTTTGACTTTTGCACACCCAGCATTGTTCATTGACGCAGCATCTACGTAAATCTTAAAACAGCAATTCTATATTCACCACAGGTGAATTGAAAGGTGCAAAAAATACTGTTTATTATATCAAAACATAGAACGTGTTTTTGACTTTTGCACACCCAGCATTGTTCATTGACGCAGCATCTACGTAAATCTTAAAACAGCAATTCTATATTCACCACAGGTGAATTGAAAGGTGCAAAAAATACCGTGTATCATACGAAAACATAATGGACACATATTGCAAAATGACTTGTTTTTGCAAGATCTTTAACATAGCTATCAATCCCTGTATTGAGACAACCCATTTAATACAATAAAAAAAGAGAAACAAAGACATGGTGGGATTCCATCCTATTTTAAAAATGTGTTTTCTAGAATTAAAGTACTAAAAAACTTGCATGTACTAAATAGCTGGTAAAAAAATTTCCCTGAATTGTACAAGTTAGGTACAGGAAAACTTGACCAGATGTAGGTTATTCAGAGGACATGGAGTATGGAGCACGGACAGAGAACAAAGTACAGAGACAATTTCCTCCATCACGTTGAGTAAAATGAGAAAAAAGAATGCCAAGCAAAAGGGCACCTGGGTGTAACAGGAGCGTTAACCACCAGTATTTCCAAGTGAAGCTCAATTGGTCCGCACTCATATGGAGGGGCAAGCGCTACCCAGGTCTTGACTGTGTACTGAGGAAGGCTGGAGTTCTCACACTTCCGCTTCCGCACTCTGCTTCAGCACGACAGTTTTTGTTGCTGCGTCATCAGGGCATTTTAACCTGCATGTTAATAGATGACGGACGCCAGCCTGGGCTCTCACCGCACCCACTGTAACTCCGGCCCTGGGTCATGCTGTGGCACAGGACAGTTCTAGTCAATGTCCAGTTCAACTAAAATGGTGGTTGAAAGACTCCTTTTTTCGGCACTTTGTAATCTGGGGGTCAGACAGGTTTAATGGTCATACTGTGGCCCAGGACAGGGACAGTATATGTCCAGTTCAACTACAATGGTGGTTGAAAGACTCCTTTTTCTGGCACTTTTTAAACTGTGGGTCAGACAGGTTTAATGGTCATTCTGCGGTACAGGACAGATATAGTCAGTGTCCAATTCAACTAAAATGGTGGTTGAAAGACTCCATTTTGCGTCACTTTTTAAATCTGGGGGTCATGCAGGTTTCGGGCTCATGCTGCGTTCCAGGACAGGGATATTCAATGTCCAGTTCAAGTAACATGATGGTTCAAATCATACTGCCTTCTGGCACTTTTTAATTTGTGGGTGATGCAGGTTTAAGGGTCAAGCTGTGGTACAAGACAGGGATAGTGAATGGTCTGTGACTTTTTTTTCTGTGACTTTTATAACCTAAGTGTGTTGCCTAAGATGTAGCACGTATCCATTTGACTGTTGTGGATGTTAATTTCAGCTTCTCCAGCCTTGTTTGGGTGTAATAATGAAGGTGTTGTTGCTCTCCCATAGACTTTAATGGTAATCGCTCATAATCGATGCTCACTATCGAAAAACCTTATCGATAGCGGCCGACTATCGACTATCACTCGATCTCGATAGCCAACGCAATCGCTCAACACTAATAACCACATAACACCACCTCATGCATATTAAACGCCAATAGACTTTTAATACGCATGTTGTGGTGATACGTTGTTATGGCATTGTGGTAATATTGGTTATATTTTGCAGTCACTTTTCTTTGCAGGAGTTATTCACTGATAGGTATAAGGTATATTGACATTTAATACACATGTTGTGGCGATACGTGGCTATGGCATTGTTGTAATATTCCATCACTATATGGTGGTGACACGGATAGGTGCCAGGTCTCTTTTAGGATATCAGACATTGGTGGCAAATCCTAGAGATATACCATCAATGCATAGGGAGACAGAGTATTTTCTGGTTGGGGGGGGGGTCTAATTATAATAATAATAAAGTTTGTTGTGTGTGTGAAATTGTAGGGGCTACAGGTGGATGTAGTAATAAGGACAAAGGGGGGCCACTGGAATACAATTAAGAAGGGCAAGAAGAAAATTACTGGGTAGAAAACTTTTCTTTAGCCGCACATGGCAGCACTGATCACAAATTGCAATTAGAAGAAAGGAAGAGATGTGGGTTGGATTAGCACAGCCCTTTGCTGCTAGTCATAATGAGAAGATTTCACTTTATATAATATTAGGGGGGTGTATTTATAACTGTGTACACCAATGTAGATGTTATAGTTACAAGGACTGCTTGTGAATCCTGGGAGGGAGGTGACTATCACAGCTCTCCAGCCATGAAAATTGACTACTGTAGGATGTCTGGAGAGCTGTGACATCTACTCCCTCCCACTGCTCACACAGGATGAAGAGGACTCAGGAAGGGAACACGAAGTGAGGGGGTGTGATGAGATCACCACTCTTCAATGAGGAAAGACACCCTACTGGGAAGAGAGACCTGCCCCTGGATTTGAAAATCTAAGCAGAGAAACTGCTCAGATGCCTGCAAAACCCTGTAGTAAGAAAACCCCTTTATGCTTGGTAGTTTTAGAAGATATATAAGCAATACTATAAGTGTTATGGTTCTCATGGAGATGTAAAAATCTTGGATCCAGTGGTTTATAGGTTGAAAGTTTAAATGTTATATTGCATTTAAAGTCTTTAGTCTCCTTAGCCCCGGGTTTTTCAAGCTTCCTCTTGACAGTCATGTAGACTCTCCATTATCTGTTCCACTTCAACACCCACCTACCGCACCCTGTTTTAGAGGCCATTACTTGTGGGAATCCTGTGGCACACACCTTTGTCCATGGCACAATCAACAGTTCTCACAGGTATTACAAGGCCATTTGTTAACAAAATTTATTATGACTCTCCTCTCATCTCAGTGTTCACAACACTCCATCTCTACTGTTTTTCCAGCCACCCATCACACAGGCTACTAAATTCACAGGCTTTTCAGCACAATGCTACACAATACTCACATAGTTATGGCGTCCTGGCTAAGCACCTAATTACCAGCAGCATGGTGCACAAAACCAGAAACTCCCCAATTCCTAAAAGCCATGTTGCCAATCACACAAAGCCACAAACCATTTATATTAATATCTAATAAGTGCAACATGTAGAGACAGAATAAAGGCAATAGTAAATGTTTCAGTGAAATATAAGCAATGTTATACAGTACATTGACAATCAAATGCATTACGCATATATTTCATGAAGAGAGCAATTCACAATTTTTCCCTTCTTATAAGCGTTTAAGACTTGAATGCCACAATTTGAATATAACTTTTGTGAAAAGAAAAAATCATTTTTTCTAGTGGTTTGGTATCCTAAGAGCAGTTATAACATGCATTCTTCTTGCAAGTATTACAGTACATATATTTATTTCTATATAAAACAAATGTCTTAGACCAATTTTTAATGACAAATTGATTTTAAAAACTTAGGAAAAAAGTACAAATATTGGCAGTATAGTCTATATGGAGATAAACAAAGCAATTTTTTTTTTTTTACCATATAATGGTAATTTTGAAAAATAGAAACAATTATTCTGTAATATTAACCAGAACATTAAGCTGCTGCCATTTCATCTCTCTAAGTCATTCGAATTTTTGGGCAGTTTAAAACTATGCAACAGATATGTCCCTTGGTCCTCAAAGGATAAAGGAAGAGATTACATTCTAAGTGGTTATCAATTGCTTCATGGCAGCCTGGACTGAGGTTCTCTAAAAAGATCCCATTTAAACCAGAACCTAAAACATGTCAGAGTTATTCTATTTCTCTAATTCATCTATTCTGAATGAATGCTTTAATATTCCTACAAATTCTAGGTTTGTGAGTAGTTTTAGAAGATTTAGGGCGATATGTATGAACAAGGCTGCTCTAGGTTTCTGGCTTGCTTTGAGCCCAAAAGCCTCTTATAGTCCTGTTGTATAAATGTTTGAACCATTGTATGGCCAAACTTGGCACAGTGTGCGCCAAACCTGACACCCTTGAATGCGCCAGAGATGTGGGGGCGTCTTGCACCAGAGTCGTAGAATTAGACACATTTATGAATGGGTTGCACCAAAATCATACTTAAGAACGGTAACATTTGTATTCTAAGGCTACGTCTACATGGCATTGGTTTTCGGTTGGATTTTATGCGGATTCAGTATTTAGAATCCGCAAGAAATCCAGCTGTAAGTCATTACCATAGTCCTCAATAGAAAATCAGAGCTATAGTCTACACAGCTTAGATTTTCTGAGGCTGGATTTCAAATCAGAAATCAGATCAAAAAACTTAGAACATATTCTATAATCCATGGCACAAAAAACACGGTTAAAAAACAAAAATGGATAGTAAAATACTGGTTGTATTTTATAACAGAGTCCGATGGTATTTTACTTTTGCTACGTAGATGTAGCTTAACTTATTTCTCTTCTCTATAGAGACTAACATAACTTATTGAGTTGATTTTGTAATGAAAAATCAATTATGTTAATAATAAAATTTCGTTCTGAATTTTATATTTTTTTTATAATTAAACTAAATTATTTATTTTAGACTGTATATTGTATGTTTATTTTCGTTCATCAAAATGTAAGTCACTGGGTCAGTAGGTCAGGATTTTGCATGTTTTTCTACACTTTTCAGGAAAATTATTTTCATACAAATTGCTTTATTTTTTGTTTTTATTACATTAAATTAAACAAATTTTAATGGCATGGTGACCTCCTTGACAGAGCCCCATTTCTGAAATCTGACATGTGTCACTTTATGTGAGAATAACTTTTTGATACTTTTACCAATCCTTGTTTATTTGTGAAAATATTGGAAAAGTAAACCATTTTCAAAGTTCAAAAGTTTCTGCTTGTAAGACAGATATTCCACTCAAAATTGTTTATAATTAGCATCTAACATATCTCTACTGTATGTTGGCATCTTTTTTTAATTTTTTTTTTTTACGACGTATGGGGGCTTAGCAATTTAGTACTAATTTTTCACATTTTCAAAAACATTTGCAGTATTGATTTTTTTAGGGACCAGTCCAGTTCTGACATATCTTTGAGGGGCCTGTATGTTAGGTACCCCCATAAATGACTCCAGCTAAGAAACTACACCCCTTAAATTGTTTAAAACAGTATTTAGGAAGTTTATTAACCCATAGGAGGAGCACCTACTGGACTTTTGGTTCTCATTTTCATTCTGATTTTCTGTAGGCACCATTACAGGTTTACGGACACCCTAAGGGGCTAAAACTTAATAAGCACCCCTAAAAAGACCTCATATTGTAAACTATAATCCTTAAGGAATAAATCAAGGGAGGCAGTGAGTATATCGACCCTACAGGTCTTTCATACTTTTTTTTAGCATTCAGTTCCCAAAAATGAATTTTTTTCCCAACAATCTGGAATTTTAGTTGAAAATGTTTCATTTTTACAAGGAATCTTGGAAAAAAGCACCCCAAAATTTGTTATACAATTTCTTCCCTTCATCAATACCCTATATGTGGATATAATCTGTTGTATGTGGGTGTAATCTGCTGTTTGGGTGCCATGTCGCAATTACAAAGCGCCCAAAGTACCAGAACAGGTGAAACCTTCCAGAATTCACCCCATTTTGGATTCAACACCCCTCATGGATCTCATCTAGTGGTGTATTGTGCATTTTGGGTGTACAGGTGGTCCATAGTTTTTTAGCAATGGGCCATGGAAATGGGGGGAGGGTGGGAACGCAGTCCCACCATTGTTTTTTGAGCTTCATTTTCACAGTGTTTGCCACGCAGGATAAATGACTTAATAACTGTACCATGCGGGTCGGTACAATTACAATTACATAAATTTCATATAGTTTTTTATGTTGTATTACTTTTTCACAATAGTGTTTTTATGTTATCATAGTGTGAAAGCCATAACTTTTTTATTTTCTGTACCTGAAGATTAAGGGCTTGTTTTTTGCGGGACACGTTAACGTTTTAACTGGAACCATTATGGGGTGCATATGACACTTTGATCGCTTTTTATCAAGGTTTTTGTAAGGCATCTTGAACAAAATACAGCAATCCTGCTAAAGTTTTTGATTTAGATTTTTTACAGTGGTCATCTTGCGGTATAAATGACATGCTAGCTTTACTTAGCAGGTCGATACAATTACAGCGATACTCAATTTGGAATTTTTTTTTTCATGTTTTGCTGCTTTTATACAATAAACACATTTTTAATCAAAAGGGAAAACACGTTTTTGCATCACTTTAATCTGAGAGCCATTACTCTTTTATTTTTCTGTGTAGAGAGCTGTGTATGGGCTTGTTTTTTGAGGAATGAGTTGACATTTTTATTGGTATCATTTTTGGGGTGACAAAACTTTTTTCTGATTCAAAAGCTTTTTATTGATACATAAAAACAGCAATGCAATGAATATCAAGCAAGTAATCTGATATACATATTTCATCAAGAGAAAGATAAAAACGACAAAAAAGAGATGCGATCACCATGGTGGGAATGATCTGATGGGAGCATTCCCACCAGATATGAGTAAACGGAGAGGACAAATCTCCATTAACTCAGATTTGTGTTTAGGGTGTGTGATATAAAGCCATTATTTTATCCAGTAAGCTACAGCCAAGACCTAAATTAATAAGGACTCTTGTTAAAAAGGAACAGTCAACTCTATCAAAGGATTTTTCAGCATCAAGTGAAACCAACATATAGGGTATTTTTAAATTATGAGCTTGGTTAATAATAGAAAACGTTTTTCAAGTGTTGTCTCTTGCCACCCTGGAGGGCACAATTCTGACCTGTTCAAGATGAATAAGCTCCTCCATGAGGGGACAAAGCTATCAACTTTGCAAATAATTTAGCATCAGTATTAATGAGAGAAATTGGTCAGTAGCTTTGGCATAATGCTGGATCTTTGCCTTCCTTAGGGATAACCGTTATATGGACATTTAGAAAAGTGGGCACAAAAGGGAGGCAGTAGAGATGGTATTGAGGATTGAGAAAAGAGGAGTAGATAAATCATCCCGAGGGACCTTATGAAACTTTGCTGTGTACCCATCTGGCCCCGGTCTTTTCCCAGCAGGAGGAGATGCAATTGAACAATTAAATTTGTCAGAATAGAACGGGGCCTTCAAGGAAGCAAGAGACAGAAGAGGCAAGGAGGGGAGAGCCGTTTTAGTGAGATAATTCTACCATGACAGAGCACTGGGTTGAAAGCCTAATCAAGCGTTAGGTGTTGGCAAATTATAAAGATCAGTATAATACTTGTGAAAGGCAGAGAGTATGTCTGTGGTTAGATGAGCAGTTCCAACACTAACTTCTCAAATAGAGAGGATAAAGAGCGATGCCCTTTTGTCACGCATAGCACGAATCAGGAGATGTCCATGAAAAGAGCTACTACATATTTTTTGGTATCTTTTGTATTTGTGTTCCATCAGTTGCAATATCTCATGGCAAGTTTGAACCAATTCTCTCAAATCAGATTCAAGTCCCATGGATTTATGGGTAGTCAACAGTAGATTCAATTTAGATAACAGGGATGGAATTTATTTGCAGCTTCTTGCTTGAGTCTGGCTCGCCTTTATCAGAACTCCTCTCAGGACACATTTGAAGAGCTCCCATTGCATTTGGGGCAAGCGAGTCAATTTATGCACTTCAGAAAGCATGGATGTGGCATGGCTCAGGTGAAGCTGTCTAATATACGATTTAACTTCTAGCTGCAGATAGATAATTACCGTTGTACGATCTTGGAATGACTAACCACCCTCCACTTTAGGCCTGGTCAGAATGGTTTTGGAAATTCTAGGGTGTTTCTTTGCCCAAACTCGAGACAGGAGACCATTTAGAACAGTGAAGAAAGATTTAGGGAGGAGGAGAGGAATCGTCTAGAAAAGATAGAGCAGACAGGGAGGATGTTCATTTTTACAATGTCTATACGGCCTATCCACAAGAAATCCCGTTTGTCTCATTTCAGTAAATCTTGTTTAATAACATTAAGTACTGGAATAAAGAGGGCATCCCAGTCTGGTATCATTGGGGAAATAAAAACGGAGGCAAAAAATTTAATCAGATTTGTGTTTAGGGTGTGTGATATAAAGCCATTATTTTATCCAGTAAGCTACAGCCAAGACCTAAATTAATAAGGACCTTGTTTAAAAAGGGAAAAGTCCAACTCACAAAGGATTTTCACATCAAGTAAACCAACATATAGGGATTTTTAAATTAGACTTTGGGTTAAAAATAGAAAACGTTTTCAAGTGTTTCTCTTGCCACCCTGGAGGGCCAATTCTGACCTTTAAGATAATAAGCCCTCCCCAGGGACAAACTATCAACTTTGCAAATAAATTTGGCATCATATTAATAGAGAAATTTGGGTTTTAGCTTTGGGTTAATGCGGACTTTGCCCCCTTAGGGGTAACCTTTTAGGGGGCATTTAGAAAAGTGGCCAAAAAAAGGGAGGCAGTAGAGATGGTATTGAGATGAGAAAAGAAGAAATAAATCATCCCGAGGACCTTTTGAAACTTTTCTGTTAAACCATCTGGCCCCGGGGTTTTCCCACAGAAGATGCAAAATTTAACAATTAAAATTTTTCAGAATAGAACGGGGCCTTCAAGGAAGCAAGAGACAGAAGAGGCAAGGAGGGAAGGCGTTTTTTGTGAGAAAAATCACCATGACAGAGCACTGGGTTGAAAGCCTAATCAAGCGTTAGGTGTTGGCAAATTATAAAGATCAGTATAATACTTGTGAAAGGCAGAGAGTATGTCTGTGTTAGAAGCTTTCCAACACTAACTCCAAATAAGAGGGTAAAGACGATGCCCTTTTTTTTCACCTTGAAAGAATCAGGAGATGTCCATTTAAAAAAACTATACATAATTTTTTTGGTATCTTTTGTATTTGTGTTCCATCAGTTGCAATATCTCATGGCAAGTTTGAACCAATTCTCTCAAATCAGATTCAAGTCCCATGGATTTATGGGTAGTCAACAGTAGATTCAATTTAGATAACAGGGATGGAATTTATTTGCAGCTTCTTGCTTGAGTCTGGCTCCGTGCTTTATCAGAACTCCTCTCAGGACACATTTAAGAGCTTCCCATTGCATTTGGGGCAAAGCGAGATCAAATTTATGCACTTCAGAAAAAGCATGGATGGTGGACTGTAGCTCAGAGAAGCACAAGAAGTCAGACAAAAGTGATTCATTTAGCTTAGAAAGATATATGATATTATATATTCCAGATATATATATAATTTGGAATGGATAGATCACAATGCACAGGGGCATGATCAGCATGAAAGATGCTACAAATTGATGAATTGGTGACTAAAGGAAGTAAAGAATGTTGAGGAAGAATATAATCTATTCGGCTATAGGAGTGATGTGGTTGTGAAAAGAATATGTAATCTCTGCAAGTAGGGTGTGTTAAATGCCAGGCATCTGATAATTGCATGGACTGCAACAACTTTTTAAGCTAATTGAGAGTATTATAGACTATAGAGAATGTCCAGTGGAGGTGTCAAAGGTTGGATTAAAAGCTAGATTAAAGTCACCAAACAAAATAACAGAGCCTCTAAGAATTAACGTGCTTTGCGCTTACCTGCGCAAAGCACGTTAATTCATCAAGTATTTTGGGAAAAAAAGACAGATGATTAGTATTAGGGGCATAAATATTAGCTATGGTGTAGGTATGACCCTGTATGCTGCATTTCATGAACAAAACATGGGCCTCAATGTCAGAGTATAAATCTAAGATCTGACAAGGTAGAGGCTTATGAAAAAATATGGTAACTCTTTTAGACTTGATAGATTCACTGCTACTATGGTACCACACAGGGAAGTATTATTACTAAAGGATTGCAAGTGTGATTTGAGAAGATGGGTCTACTGTATGCAAATGATATTCGATTTCTGCTTGTGGAGATAGCATAAGGTCTGAGATCTCTTTTCGGGAACATTGAATCCCTTAACATTAGAGTATGTAATTCTGATATTATCCATTAGCAGGTGACAAACAATAGTGAAAACAGCATCGCCTTCAAAGGGAAAACAGAATGGAAGGATTGACATCGGCTGAGAAAAGTAGAAGGTAAAAAAGAATACACAATACACCATGGAAAAAGAACTGTCCTGGATGCTGCATCTCCAAGGGGTCACAGAAGCGCACAACATAGATGGTCGGAAATCAATAAGAAAAGCAGTAGAGGCAAAGAAATGAAATATCCTCACACAACTTCAGTACAGAAGCAGGGATGAGAGTCAAGTAACCATTGGAGAGTCTACGGTGAGATCTTTGGGATTTTGGTGTCATTTTAGGGAATGGCTGGATCATGGGTCTAGGAGAGGTCACTTTAGAAGGCTGTAAATCTGGTAGAGACGCTGCAGTCCAGTCCAGAATTGAAATATAGTAACGGAAAGTTCCAAGGCTGCAAGGAATCATGGAAGGTCTGCTAGAGTCTTGAAGACAATAAAACTGTCTTTGCATCTGACCCGCAGAGAAAAGGGAAAGCCCCAATGATATTTAATCTTCCGGGACTGGAGCATGGCTAATAAGGCTTCATTGCTGCACGCATGCATAGAGTGCATCTAGTTTGGAGAATTCATAAGTGATAGTCTGCATAAGGCGAGCCTTTAGCATTATTTCTTCTTTTGCGTTATATTGGTGGTTTCTACAGATGACATCTCTGGGTTGAGTAATATCTTGGCTTTGTGGGTGATGGGCTCTGTGTGCACAGTCAAATTCTATAGGAGAATTGTTTGGTTTGCCCAGGATATGGTTGAGTATTTTAGTTAGTGTAGAGAGAAGCTCAGATGTACGGATAGACTCTGGTAAACCACAGATCCTAAATTTATTTATTTTGTTCTGGTTTTCCAAGTCATCAACTTGTGCTGTTAAATGGACCTGTTGAGCGACTTGGTCTGATAGCGTTGATTTTAGATTTGCGAGCAAAAGGCTTGTTGATTCTTGAGTTGCTTCCAGATGATGAACTTTATCCTGAAGAGCTTCTATGTTTAATTGGACTGGGCGAAGATGCCTTCTCCAGGTCATCTTTAGATCTTGTGCCAGCTGCGTTTATTTGATTTTATGGTTTGCTTTTAAACTTTTTTCAACAAAAGTGCCTCTTTTATAATCATCTTTATATCCTGAGCACAAGTGCTGGAGCCTTTTTTGAACTTGCATCGCTACATTTTGGGATATATACAGCCGGATATTCACCTACCGAGCACCGTGCGTGAAGGGATGCTATGCGGATTTCATTTGGAGATGAACTTCTGGTGCGTGCTTACCTGAATAATCTTTCTGCTTGTGCCAGCTGCCTTACAGTATATCATGCTGAAAGGGCATCAAAGAGAGAAGCACACACAGTTCAGGGTGTGACTGAAGAGTATTTAAAGCATCTTCCGGTAAAACAGGGTAGCTGAGAATGCTGGAAAAGATGGTTCTGGATCAGGACTTGTGGCCAGTGGTGTATGAGAGCTTCTCAGTGGACATACTGGACTACCACCCTAAGTAGAAGAGTACCGACTAGAGACCCAGACAGAGCTTGATGTAGGAATGGCAGTAGGTGTAATGTCCTCTGGCACTGATTCATGTGGAGCTATTGATCCTATGCTGATCCACAAGTTTTGTACAGGTGCAGCGTTGCCAGTGGCTTGGGTTATTTGAGATACAGAAAGGGAGGAAATGTGCTGTCATGAAGGCGATAGGCCCAATTCGGATTCAGTGCTTTCTTTAGATATAGCAAGTGTGCTTCCATTAAGATGCCTGTTGGCACTCCTTGATGCATATGCGGCCAGCTCAGGATGCGATTTACTGTTATTCTTGGACAGGTACGCACCCATTGCAGAAATCGGCTTGTCACATTCTGTGGGTACATAAGAAATCTTTTTAAAATGAGGCCTGTTGCCACCATTGTTTACATGTAAGTTTTCTGTGAGAAGCCTGCTGCTACCCTTTGATATAAGTATATTCTCTTCTGTATAAGGCCTGCTGCTACCCTTGGGTACAAATGTATTCTCCTCAGCCTGAAGCTTTCTGCTACCCTTGGGTATACATATGTTCTCTTCAGCTTGAAGCCTGCTGCTACCCTTAGATAGAAGTACACTCTCTGCTGCAAGATGCCTGCTGTCATTCATAGTCACAGACACATTCTCATCTATGGGAGGTCTGCTGCTTTTCTTTGACAGACATATCTTAGGGATCTGAAGCCTGCTGCTAATCTTAGATATACATAAGGATGGTTCTGCCTGCCTGTGAGAAAGTGGGGAGACAAACTGCAGGTGGACATTAGGTGTAGATGATGTATTGAGAGAGAATGTTCACTGACCCTCTGTCTGCAGTTGAAAAGGGTGAGAGGAGGTAGAAGCCAGACTGTTAGGAGTGGACATTACCTAGTGGCCAAATTGAAAACTGCAAGGCTCAAGAATTATTAAAAAATATTGAAAGTGATATGAAAATTAAAAAAACAACCAAAAATTCCTAAAATATGTGTTTAACATAAAAACATGAATTAAACAATGAGTCATTTTTGATGAAACATTCCCTTTAAGAATTACAGTATATGTCGAGGTCTAAAGATGAAAGATAACAATTTATACAGTGGAAATGAAATACTGGGGAAAATGTAGGAACTGGGCAGAAAACCCCCCTAGGACTTTTTTACATCCAAGAATTTGTAATGGTTAACATCAGCTTTAAAACCCCAACAACTGTCCAGGGTTTTACATTCTTGCAGAGATACGATCTTTCCTTTCTTCTATTGCTCTGCTGGAAGATGAAAGGAATTAATTTTGATGCTGTTCAATTTAGCTTTAAATGTCCTACATTTATCTGCAATTTGGAATGTGTAGTGTTAGACAAGCCATCAACCTCTCTTATCAGCATATTCATAATAGCCTCCATGTGCTTTCTCTTGGAGACACATTGACCATTGATTGAGACAACTAAGCATTTTCTATCCAGTATTGGAGGTTTGTAACTAAGTAGAAGGATCGTTCATTAGTGGCTTCTAATGTGGATAATTTGTGAAGTAGGCCCTTCATTTTGATCACTTTGATCTTTTATCAACCTAGAATTATGAAAGATGAAAATGCCTGAGTACATATTTCAAAGCTTCCCATTTCAAGGAATCAGAAATGGAATCATTTTTATGGTAAAAATGAAATCCTAGATAGTTGAGGGAATATCTGCCTGACATACAATTTTTCTGAGTAAATTATCAGTCATTCTCCAAGAGAAAAGGAACTGAAATTTAGTAAGCCCTGGCATGTGGTCCAACCATATGACTACAGAAGCCCTTGGTGAGATGTACAATAACATAAGGTTTTCAAAAATCTGTAGGAAGTATGGAAAGAAACCAAATAAGTATAATCTTTAGGATGTAGGGTCTGCCGTACAACTGATTAGACGCCTTGTGTGGAAGTGAAGATAACATAGATAAGACATTTAACTAAACATAAGAAATAAAGCGGTCGACAGTAGGCCTAATGATGCTTAGCCAAAAGTATCCACAATAATTCATTCCATCTGCCTTTAAACTAAATTTAGGAAGTATATTATTAGGAAACCAGCACATATTTTTATTATAGGGACCAAAAATTGTTACCTGTGGCATCTGAAATATCAAAGAAATTCACAATCCCAGTAATGATTGCAGCGGTAATCAGGGAGGAAAATCCTGCAACTCCAGCATGTTGGATGAAGGGAATATAAAAAACTAACTGGATTGTCAAATGGTATTTTCGGGAGATCCGCGAGTTTTTTGAGCACAGCTATCTTTCCATTGTTGCAAGCTATCGGCTGAAAGGGGAGTCCCCATTTGTAGCCAATGTCCCAAGATTTTAGAGCTCATGGTACTGTGTTTTAAAGATGTATAGAGCTGTGAGGTGCACCTTGATAGGCCCAGAACTATCCCATCAAGGTCTTTGGGACCTTTTTGCTTGTGGCTGCCATGATTTTTAAGTTTAATATAAGCCCTACATGATTGTGTTCCTCAAAAACAAAAATTGTGAGATTCTTGACATTTTTTTTGTGTTGGGGATTAAGAGTGTCTACCGTGTATCCCTGAAAATAAGACAGTGTCTTATATTAATTTTTGCTCCTAAAGACAAGCTAAGACTTATTTTTAGGGGATGTTTTATTTTTCTATGAACAATAATTCACATTTATTGTTAAACAAAACATCAACATGTATTAATATACTGTAGTGATTTCATCACAAACATCAGCACAAGCAGCCAAACTCTGAATTGCATAAAAAAAATGCACTATGTCTTATTTTTGGGGGTGTCTTATTTTCAGGGAAACAGGGTATTTCTCTTTTACATATGCATACTCCACAGGCAGCTGAAAGAGGACTCTTTTTACAGATACTTTTGAAAAATGTAAATAAATGATCTCTATAAATACTTTATTGCAATTTCAGCTCTAATGAGAAATAGTACACATTGTATTGAATTTGTCTTACATTTTGTTCCATCAGTATAGTTATAGTTAGAACCCCTGAGACAATTAATCCCAGATCTATGAGTCTATAAGAGGGGGTTGGGGTATTAATTGAGACCTCCTTCCCCTTAAAGTTCAGAACTGTTAAAAATGTTTAATTGCTTGAAGATATTACTATGTAAAAATGCAGTGACAGGAATTGCTGTTCCTGCTGGCTATTTTGGTGTATACATTCCTTAAAGGGAACCTGTCACATAGGTTATGCCCCCCTTGCTGAGGGCAGCACAAGCTAGTGTCAGACCTGCTGTTTCCAGCGCTGTGTCCCTTGTTCTGTAAGATGCAGCCGTTTTAGAGCATTTACGCCTCAAATCTTATTCATGAGTAGGTGTTAGCCCCGCTCACCAAATGCTAGCCCCGCCCACTGACACTTATTCACATGTTTCTACCTATTCAAAGTAATAGGTTTATCAGTTGAGGTGGGTGGGGCTAGCCTCAGATGGGCGGCGTTTGAAAAAAATGACTCTTTGAATGACTCTTAGAATAACTCTTCTGTCTGTAAACTGCAGATTTGAGCTTTAAATACACGAAAACTACAGCATTGTATAGAATAAGGGACACAGCGCTGGGAACAGCATGTCTGACACTAGCTTGTGCTGTCCTCAGCAAGGGGGGCATAAACTATGTGACAGGTTTTCTTTAAAACCTTTTGCCCAGTCAGCGTTACATGGGCAGCATTGTGCACTGTGACAGTCACTAGAGAGTGGGTGAAGCCTATTAAAAGCTTTATTTTGGAATCCTTTCAGAGGCTAAACTGAGAGACTTTGAGCTTTCAGCAGTATGTTCATGCTGGGAAAGCACAGCAATGGCACTTGCAGTGTTTGAGCAGTGTCAGAAAGACAGGGAAAAAAAGCAAATTTGGGACCAATGAAGTTTTGAGTCTGGCCAGTGCCAAGGGAGATTCCAGGCAGTTGATGTGGTTCTGGAGGACTGGGCCATATGGAGAGAAATGCCCCCTTTAACCCTGTGCCATATCATTAGATACCTAGATCAGGTTGGGTCTGTGAACTGGGTTATCTTGTGGGTGGTCTGGTTGCTCCAGCAAGAAGACAAAGCATGAGAGGATTTTCCTATCCTGAAGAGAAATTACTGATGTTCGCTATTGCCAGTTGCTGATAGGAACAACAACTTGTACTTTTTGTGAGCAGATTGGGTGCTAAAATAGGACTCCTGGTCCTAGAAGAGCCATGAGATAGGAAATGTGAACAGTTATTTGTTGAGCCTAGTCAGTCCTATAGCCTGCATACTGTGTTAAAGGGAAGTATGTGGTGAAGCCCACTACTTCCTCCCCTCCTAACACCCTTCCTAAATTCTGGCGTTAAACAGATGCTTAGGGCAAAATGTTGTATGTACAAACTGTTCAATATCTAGTTGCATGTTTGTTTTATGACCACCTAGCATCTGTGCCTCTCTGTAAAAGAAGTCATAAAACATTAGTTCTGGTATGTGCGACTGAATCCTATCTACAGCATTTAAAAGAGGAAGAGCTTCCTTTCCTTGACACAGTTATAACTTGTGGCCAAGGGTAATGTGAATACCCATCGCACAGTCTGGCCATGACAAGCCACCATATCTTTGGTTATTTTAGTTGCAGTAATGAGAGTAAATTCAAAGATTCATGTAGTTGCTGTAAAAGTTTCCACTTCTACATAAAAAATAGTTTCATAGACAACATGTTTTAATTGTTGAGAAGTTGGATAAACAATCAGGTAATGAGTTTAGAGGATTTGCTTTATATATAGACTGTATGTTTCACATATTTATGCTAATCCTTTAATCAGTATTTACATATTCACTGAAGATATATTAGGGAGTGGCATAAATAATCATGTAGGCTTAGGCAAATTAATGTCTGGAATCCAAACAGTATCAGCCAAGCTAGCTATAGTCAGCCTTTGCTTTGATGATTTACTAGCTCTGTTAATAGTACTATTATTTTCTTGTTTTTGAGTTAGGGTTACACAACTACACACTTTTATCTGTGAGTGGCATTTCCTCTGCACCATATGGTTGTAAAAGAAGCCCATTTACAGCTTTTTCTGTCTGCAGGGTGTGGAATTTTGAACTCTAATTTTCAGAGCAAACAGCTTATTGGAAGCAGTGATTTTAAACTGTTTTATGGTATAAAAAACAATAAAAAAGAAATCACTTTTTTTTTGTTGCCGAGTGTTGGCTATTGCGAAAAACTTGCGCTTGGTGATGCTTTGTGTAAATGTAATTATCACTCTAATATTTGTTGATCATGCATGCTGCTGATAGTAATGGTTTGTGCAGCAAAACAATCAATGAAAATCAACAATATATGTTTGTTGATCTTTTCCTTCACTTACATTGACTTATTACCATATTGATATAAATGGAATGTTAGTGAATCATGGCAATAATTAAAGGGGTTGTCCAATATATATATTGAAATATTGTTGCACATTTAAAATAAAAAAAGCAAGACCCTTCCCCTCCACCCTTTGGATTCAGCGCTATGCTGTCTTGACTTTCTTTCTGCTTTCTGTTTACTTTTTGCTTCTTCTGAATATTAGAATAAAATTTTAATAGATCAGACTTTTACAGATGCAGCAAAATAGCAAATATTTTTAACTTTTTGATTGGTAAAATGGTAAAAGAGGAGAGGCTGGTTAACAGAGTAAATGTCTCTGTTAGGGTATGTTCACACGGCTTAACTGCGGAGCGTACAGTACGCCCCGCAATTACGCCGGGTGTTCCGAAGCTCGCGGAGATCGGCGCATACTCCCGCGGCGCAGGGGGCCGGCAACCCACTAACCCATAGAGTGTCATTATTCGTGGCGCGTAAGTGCCGTGAATAAATGGCATGTCACTTATTACAAATGATGACATCACGCAGTGACATTTGCAGCAGTAATATCTCCATAAATCTCTCTTTTGCCACATTAATCATACAGAACTGCATAAAACAGATAAAATGTAATTTATACCACACAGTCTACTCCATAAAAATGAAACTCACACAAAAATTGCCTTGTCTTTTCAGAATCCAGCCACACAAAATGTATTTTTTCATTTCTTAGTACATTATATTATACTATTTGTATAAGTAAAGTATAAAGTAAAGTACATATTGTCCCACAAATAAAAAGCCCTCAAATATCTATGTAGATGGAAAAATGAAAAAAAAAAAGTTATGGCTCTTGGAAGCTGGAGAAATCACTGACCAAAAATACAAAATATCAGGGTACCAACAAAATCACAGAAAAATTATCCCCAATAAAACATTATACTTTATTTCAACATTAAACATAGCCCCTTTACGATAACCACAAACTTATACACCCGTAATACACCAAAAAGATAAATACCTGTCTTGGGACAAAATACACAAGAAGGAACAATGATTGTTTACTTATGGTACTGTTGTCATCACGCATTGGACAATCAGAAGATGAAGAGTAATCCTAGTGAAGCCTATAATCCTCACCCTACAAAATCCCTATTCCTGTTCCTCTTTCAAATTGTGGGTTTATTGCCCCGACAAGGACGGCCCCACTCAAGATGACTGTAAGGCACCTGGTATCACCCTTACTGAATAAGGTCTATAGGTCACCAGGCAAATAACTAGACAGGAAGAAAAAGGATAATTACCCCCCAAAAACAAAATAAAAAGAAAGGCCTAAAGGTAGCTCTTCCCTACGTGTTTCCCCCACATATTAGTTGGGTTCTTTAGGGGAGCAATGGCTCCTAATGACTCAAAAAACAAATGTGGCATAAATAAAAAATCTCTGTTGTGGGAAGGGGTTAAATAGGACACAAAGGCTAAGTTGTTATTTTACACATGGAGGTTTCTTAAACAGTAAATATCAAACAACAAAGAGAGTTATAAAAGTGTTCAACCTTTCAAGTTAGATTCTGTGGCCTGTTCTGCTTGTAGAGGCATCTTTCTCTGTTGTGTGCTACTTCACATAGGACCACATTCCACTGACACTTTTCAAACTTTTTTCTGCAGGGTGTGGAATTTTGAACTCTAATTTTCAGAGCAAACAGCTTATTGGAAGCAGTGATTTTAAACTATTTTATAGTATAAAAAACAATGAAAAAGAAATGCAATGCAAATGCGTAGTTTTTTTGTTGCCGAGTGTTGGCTATTGTGAAAAACTTGTGCTTGGTAATACCTTGTGTAAATGTAATTATCACTCTAATATTTGTTGATCATGCTGCTGATAGTAATGGTTTGTGCAGCAAAACAATCAATGAAAATCAACAATTACTTCCCATTACCTAGCCCTGAACTCAAGGACACTGACTGACAACTGCTTGATCCCAGCAAGTATCAAGATCAAAGCAGACAGTGTAGTTCGAGCACGCACTTCACTAAAACATCAATTATTTGTTGTATTCATTAAAAAAGCTGAAACCTATTTGCCCTAAAAAGTTTGGAGGCCTGGTCTGGACACAAAGAGAGGTAGGTCTGTTTAGAAATCTGAAATAAGGTCACCTTGCCGTTGGTAGATGGGTTCACATAGTTTGATCAAATTGTGCGCTAAGAGGGTCTTAGCGCACAATTTGATCAAACTATGTGAACCCACCGTGTGAAAGCACCCTTATGGAAGTTTTTATATAGGTGATATAAAGTCTTTATGGTTGTCAAGGCAAGGCTAACAGTTGCAATTGGAGTTGTCAGTCTTTATATATACATTTTTTGACATGGTTACCTATCTGATTTCCTCTGTAATTGGGGCTGCCATATTAACCCAGTAACAGGGAAATTACAGCATCCACAACTCATGGCAGAACTGATCTGGATCTTTTAAGACCCAGCAGCATGTGGCATGAGCACTTCTTGCTCACCTATGTATACAGTGCTCATTGTGTATATACTGGATGGGAAGGCAGGGACGGTCATAAACCATCCCTGCCTTCTCATAGAAAATCCAGCTCATGCTGACAGATGGCTCTCCATTCCTGCAGCTGCAAAATCAACTCTGTAATATATTCACAAAAACACAACAGCACAATCCAAACACCAAAATAGATGTGATATAATTATGTATAATAGCAATTTAAAATAGTTCCTACATTCAACATTCACATCTATCTTGGTGTTTGGATTGTGCTGTTGTGTTTTTGTGAATATATTACAGAGTTGATTTTGCAGCTGCAGGAATGGAGAGCCATCTGTCAGCATGAGCCGGATTTTCTATGAGAAGGCAGGGATGGTTTATGACCGTCCCTGCCTTCCCATCCAGTATATACACAATGAGCACTGTATACATAGGTGAGCAAGAAGTGCTCATGTCACATGCTGCTGGGTCTTAAAAGATCCAGATCAGTTCTGCCATGAGTTGTGGATGCTGTAATTTCCCTGTTACTGGGTTAATATGGCAGCCCCAATTACAGAGGAAATCAGATAGGTAACCATGTCAAAAAATGTATATATAAAGACTGACAACTCCAATTGCAACTGTTAGCCTTGCCTTGACAACCATAAAGACTTTATATCACCTATATAAAAACTTCCATAAGGGTGCTTTCACACGGTGCGGTTCTGGTGCGGTTTTGATGCGTTTTTTTGGATGCGTTCTTTTGTGCAACAATGTATAGCATTAATTGTTGTGCCTTCCTGCACAAAAAACGCATCCAAAAACCATCAAAAACGCACCAAAACCGCACCGTGTGAAAACACCCTAATGGAAAGTGACACAATTACAAAACTTAGTTTAGTGCCACTTTTGCTATTTTTTGCTTTCTCATTAAGAAGAAATGAATGCAAAAATTACATAAAAATTAAGCCCTACATATCATGGAAAAAAGGTGAAATAATTAGTGGCGTGCAAGAAAGTGTTACAGCATTCAAACCAACATGTACTAAAGCAAATAAAAATGTGCCTGATTAGCGGTGTGGGGGTGGTTAACAACCTGATCAAGAACAGGTTAAATGTTGCAAACACATAACAATGTTCACTAAACAGTTTTTCAAATACAAAATAGCATGATTTTTCATTACCACCCCCAGTAACATAGTGACAGAATGATACAAAGAAACATGTAGGGTGTATTTACTTAGCACTAAACTAAAGCATGTGGTAAGCTTGAGATTATAAACAGTTGAGTCACATTATAATTAACACCAGCTAATATCCACTGTTATCGCAATGTGCAACATGGACAGCATCTATTCGGTCTGGGAGATGGTCATAGGTATCTGAAGCCATGCTAACTGCAGTGCATCCCCCAGCTACTGGAGAGTCCATGGGGAGAATCTATAGAGCGAACATGATCGAGGTGGTCCCACAGATGCCCAGTTAGGTTCAAGTCTGAGAATTAGGAAGCCAAGGTAATACTTGGAAGTCTTGATCATGCTCTCCCAACCAATATCGCACATTTCTAGCCATGTGATTGCATGGTCTTGCTGGAAGATCACATCTGCCTCAGACAATCTGCATGTATGGGTATATCTGCAAAGATGCTCTTACTAAAGTTTCAAATGATCTACTGACAGCAAAATCTCAGGGTAACTACTCATTGCTGCTTCTTCTGGATCTCTCTGCAGCATTTGACACTGTTGATCACCACCTCCTCCTCATTATGCTCAGCGCCATCGGTATCCAGGACACCGCTCTCACTTGGTTCTCTTCCTACCTCTCTTACCGCTCCTTCAGTGTCACATTTTCCGGTTCTACCTCCTCTCCTCTTCCTCTTGCTGTCGGGGTTTCTCAGGGATCCGTTCTTGGCCCTCACCTCTTTTCACTCTACACAGCCCCCATTGGACAAACCATCAGTAGATTTGGCTTCCAGTACCATCTCTACGCTGATGATACTCAACTATACACTTCCTCCCGAGACATCACTCCTGGCCTGCTACAATACACCAGTGATTGTCTTTCCGCTGTCTCTGACATCATGTCCTCTCTCTATCTTAAACTAAATCTCACTAAAACGGAACTTCTAGTCATCCCACCATCTACTAACTGACCTCACCCTGCTATTTCTCTCTCCGTGTGTGGCACCACCATAATTTCTAGGCAGCAGGCTCGCTGTCTGGGGGTTATATTAGATTCTGATCTGACCTTCACCCCCTATATCCAATCCCTTATCCGCTCCTGTCACCTGCACCTCAAGAACATCTCCAGAATCCGTCCATTTCTCACTGGGGAAACAACTCAAACTCTCATTGTTGCTCTTATTCATTCTCGTCTTGACTACTGTAACTCCATACTTGTCGGTCTTCCTCTCTGTAAACTCTCCCCTCCCCAATCTGTCCTGAATGCAGCAGCCAGGCTTGTCTTTCTTTCCAGCCGCTATACTGATGCCTCTACCCTGTGTCAGTCTCTGCACTGGCTGCCTATTCAGTGCAGAATACAACATAAACTCATCACTCTCACACATAAGGCTCTCCACAGTGCTGCACGCCCATCCATCTCCTCCCTTATCTCTGTCTACCACCCTACCCGCTCTCTCCGCTCTGCGACTGATCTAAGACTACACACCTCACTCATCCGAACCTCCCATGCCCATCTCCAAGATTTTGCACGTATTGCACCAGTTCTCTGGAACATGTTACCCCATGTGATCAGGCACACTCACAACCCTCACAGTTTTAAGTGTGCTCTGTAAACTCATCTTCTTATACAAGCCTATCAAGATCCCTAATTGTTAACCCCCCAAATTCTGTCACACATTTGTCATTTCCTGCACTTTGGCACCCACAGGCACTTATCTGTATATAGATGTATGGTTGGGATGTCAGGTTCATCCACTTTTTATGTATACTACCCCATATTTATGTAACATGGCTGGTACATTGTAAACCAAGCACTTGTCACCCTTTGTTTCACCCATACACCCTAATAGATTGTAAGCTCTTGCGAGCAGGGCCCTCACATCTCGTGTCTCATTTGTCAGTAGCTTTTTTATAATGTTATGTCTGGTTTGTCTGTGCTTATTCCCTCTATATTGTAAATTGCTGCGGAATATGTTGGCGCTATATAAATAAAGATTATTATTATTATTATTATTACCCAAATCAGTTGAGAGTGCTTTCCAAATAGAGCAAGGCAAGAGAATTCCACAAAATCGTTCCCCACCACAAGTGGTTGCAGAGTGTTCTTTCTCTGATGTTTCTAGCTGAACACAACAACATCCATCCGCTCCATGAAGCAGAAAACTTGACTGATTGAAGAAGGCAACTCTTTGTCAATCACTGAAGGTCTAAATCTAATTCAGCCATAAAAATGTAAGCCTTTCTGCTGATGCAACTTCATTAGCTGAGGTTTGCTGAATTGTTGTATTAGACACATATTTGGTAGGCCCCTGATTATTTTGGTGTTAAGCTACTCCACCCTCATGCACTTTTTTAGCCAATGTTCACCTCTCACATCAATGACATAGTGCTCCACAGTTTCCATGTTGCTTATTCACAATGATGTCATTTGTACACTCGTGATACACCTTCACCACAGCAGCATGCCAACAGTTCAAGCTGGGCAGATTCAGAAATACTGCCACCCTTAGACCGAAAGCCAATAGTTATCCCTTTCTGCAATTATGATAAATTGCCCCTTTTGCCCATGAAAGCAATGAGGGATATGTGAGGGATACATGTGCTGACAGCCTATTGAACACCTTATGTACCCACCATTCCAGCTCACAACACGAGACTTCCTTTATAAGCCATGTGCTGCCGACTTTAGAAGTAGTAGATGGTCATAATAATGTAACTGGTCTGTAGGGCATACATAGTACATAATGAACTGTATCTGTATCTGTCATACAGAATACAATTATTAGATATTTATTTTAGATTTTTTGTTATCAACAATGTGCGTAAATGAACAATGAAAATACATTCTACAAAACGAAATTATTAATCTGTTTTATAATATGCTTTGATATTAATCTACTTACTGCCGAACAATTATTGAAATACTTTAATGCTTTACTGTAAACCTGTATTCTTTCTTAAACATTTCTTCAATGTCATCTCTTCTTGATTCTCTCTCTCTTCATCTCTTCTAATGATTTCTTTACTCAATTCACAAAAGCTTTTACTGTTGTCTTATTCTGAAAACCTCTAAAGTGTACCTTCACATACTAAACATCCATCTGAAGTGCTTTTAAGTCACAATCCATGGTAAGTTAAAAAATGAATGTGCAACAAGCTAGCTATTGATTTTAAATCAGTCACAGATGTTTTGAGTTTGTATTTCCAGCTGTGCGTGTACATAAAGGAGATCCTGCTCCTGCTGTGTAATGACCGTTGGCTCATTTACCTTTTATGGCCTTTAGTCTCTTAAATTTTCCGTTTGTGCTTCTGGAATACATTCTTGGAAGTAAGGTTAGTTCTCCATATTGACTTTGTTCTTCGTATCCATTCTGACAGACTAGGTAGTCATATTTTACGTATCCATACAGCAAGGTCATATACATTTAATGGTGGGTGTTATTTCTTCATCTATTATCTATGTAACTGTACATATAATTTATAGCCAAATTGCAGCACATAGACCAGGGAAGCAACTAGAAGAAAACTACCAGGGCAGGTATCAAGTATACTTAGTGCCAGCTGAGGGGGATGCCAATTAATCCGTTTGCCTTGCCTAAATATGGCTATGTCTGTGAACTGAACCTTTGCCCTAGGTGAGGAAAGCTTAGCTACAACACTGTTAGGAGCTCTCATTTTTCCCGTATTCATCACTCATGGTGAGCAAGGTTACTTTATCAACTCATATGTAATGGGAGCACTATGATGTCTTTATGAAGGCTAAAAGTGGTGTTGCATATTTTTCTGCAGATATTTATATTTTTTATGCCTGTGATCTGTGTTTTCTCAATATATTTTTTCCAAGAACAGATCTTACAAGTTCTATTTTAGAACGTACCTTGTCCTACTGCCTAGAGTAACAAAATGTTTGGCTCGGCAGAGGAATCAATGACTGCATTTAGGGCAGCACAATGTATCTGGTTGACCAGCACTGATCTATAGTCTACAATGTGGTTCTAACATATCTATCAAAGATCAAAGCGTTTTTTTTCTAAAAATAAATCTAACAAAATAAAAAATATATATATACGGATGTACTGTATTTATGTGAATTTTTTTAAACGGTGTTTATTTCAATTTTAATTAAACATAACATACATGACATCACGACTGAATCACCATGTATAAAGCGGAAATACATATCCATAAAGGTAAGACATCCAATACATTCCAAAGCATTGTGTGAATGAATCTAATACAGTCTCTGGTGTCACGATCAGTATTACAAAGGCGCAATCAATTCACTTATACCTGGACGGTGTTAAGTGACCAGAGTATCACATTTAGATCAAATACTATAATATTTATGTGAATTTTAAGACTGTATAGGAGTAAAAGCTTTTACTGTCCTAGAATACTATTGCAGAAGGAAATTCAAATATCAAACATACAGTTACCCTCTTTCAATATGTAGCATAAACATGTACAGTATAAAATGATCTAAATTGTCTAAAATGTACAAGTGCTGTTTTCAAGAACAAACATTTGCCTGGAATTCGGGAAAGTATCTAACTTTCAAGTATTAATAATTTGTCATTTTTTTCAAATTATATATGAAACAATTTTCTAATATGATACTGTATTTTGTACTTTTGAAGATCCATGAACCTCAACACTACCCAGGGAGGATGTTGGCTTCAGTATTTTGGCATTGTATTTATTGATAAAATCCCTACACAGTAGAGTTACATATTAAGTAATTTCTGAAAGTCTTGTGGGATTAAAATCTGTGCTTTTTTCTAAAGCAGATAGGTTAACAGATGTTTTTTTTAATAAGAATAGTTAGTTTCTACCTATTGTTAAGGCCCTAAAGGTATAATCCCAAGCTATGTATATTTTGAGAATTGAAGGAGCAGTGTTAAAGGAAATATGTCATATTGTGCTATCATATCTACCAGGATCAAGTTATAGAGCAGGAGAAGCTGAGAAGATTGATATATAGTTTTGTGGGACATTATTTAGCAGAATTTGTCATTTATTCATTTAATTTTCTGCTTATTCTGGGCTACGGAGCTCAATAGGCGGTCTTATCATTGTTTGATAGCTATCTGTATGTATGCTCATACATAGAAGGCTGTTAATCACTGATAAGAAAGCCTACTGGATTCCTTAGCCCAGAATAAGTGAGAATGTAAATGAAAAAATTACAAGATCTACTGAATCTTTATCTACAAAACTATATATCTACAGTTCCTCCTGCTCTGTGACATGGTGGCTGCATATTAGATAGCATGTTTAGAGTGACAGGTTCCCTTTAATCATTGGGTCACTGTGTCAAACTGAAGTATTGTTGTTTAGTTAGTATGGAAACACATTGGGAGACATCTATAAATTCGCCTTTGCCATTTTTTTGCCGTATATTGCCGGTTCTATAGATGTGTGAACAGGCGTATGGCCAAACTTAGTGCACTGTGCACCCGACAACACATTTTAATGCACCAAAATTTGGTGAAAAACTGCCATACAAACTTTGGCGCCTAACACTCTATGCGTCAATAATGTTTGACGAATAACACTTTCATTAACACTGTCGTACTACACATTCCTCCATATCTATTTGGAACTGGTTTGTAGACGCCAAGTAAAAGAATTGCCCATGTGAATTCATAGATGTCGCTAGAGATGGGTGTACTTATCAAAAATTCAATTCGCCGAGTTCGCCTAATCTTCCGACAAAATTCGTTTCGACCCGAATTTATTCGCGGTGAATCGCGTTATAAGACTGCTATTTCCTGGCTGTAGAGCGCCTGTAGGGTGTTGTAGAACGTTGTGCCATGCTCAAATATGCATAAGGAGCGTGGTTTGGTCTTCATACAATGCTGTGTTTTAGTATGACATGCACATGACAGACGCCGCTCTTAGGCTATGTTCACACGCAATTACGCCGTGTGGACGGGGGCGGGGCGGGAGCGGCGGGCCGACAACTCGCCGGCCAATAGACTTTCATTACCAGCGGCGCGTATACGCCGCTAGTAATTCACATGTCACTTATCTCCCCCCGCGGCGTATTAGCCGAGCAGGGAGAGGAGACGTAATCCATAGGTCTCTATGCGACCTGTGGATTACCGTAATTAATGGGACGTAGTCCAGCCGTAATTAGTGCACGACAGCGCGTAATTACGGCCTGAAATACGTCCCATTTTAAGCCGTGTGAACATAGCCTTAGAATCGCTTCACTCTTTACTTCTCTGGGCACTTACAGGGGCAAAACTGACTAAATAAATTAAGTGGGAACGCAGCCTGACAAAGTCATGTCAGTGCCAGCTGGAAAGATACCGAGCTGAGGTATAAGATCCTACAATAGCGTCAAAGAAAACAATAGTAGGTTTCTGGAGCCGGCACAGTTTGCAGCACAGTAAGGGGACGTCACAGCAGGGGTCACTCTACAAGGCCAGAGCTTTACACCGTCACCAGATGATTCCAAGGAATATGACAGAACCTGTTCTGTTAAACGCTGATCCATGTAGAGGCCCCACGAATGAGTGGAGAGGGTGTCGGCAGTAATTTTGCGTTGACGTCACTGATCATGTTGCCCTTCCTTTCATCCGTCAGTGTCCGCTTTCTATCGGTCAATAATCCATCAGTATTGATGAAGCCAAAAACAAACAGGAGTTGATCCAAAACAGAGATGAGCAGTAAATGGGATATTTGCATGTCTTCTGTGTTCTGTATCCACTCCTGCTTTTGGATAGCTAATCATCAGACAATCCTAATCCTTTTCATTCCTTCTGACAGATGAAAAGAAGGGGAAAACCAAACATAGTGGCAACATCATTGAGTGGTGGAGGGTGGTAACAGCATTAGGAAACAACAGGGCATTGGTGTGTGGAAATCCTGGCTGATCCACGCCTGATTCATCTTGACAAAGGTCAGTCTCTCCACATTTCTGGTGGGCAAGCAGGTTCTCCTTGGGGTAACAATGGCCCCCACCGCACTGAATACCCACTCTGATGCCACACTACTTGCCGGGCAGGACAGCTTCTCCAGTGCAAACTCAGCAAGTTGTGGCCACACATCAAGTTTGGCTGCCCAGTAGTCCAGCGGATCTTCTATCTGGGGTGGCAGAGTGCTGTCCAAGTAGGCCACCACCTGCTGGTTCAGGGTCTGCTCCAGGTCCTGCTGCTGCTGTTGGTGAGTACTCTCCTCACTAGGTGGGTGAAGGAAGCTGCTCATCAACGACTCCAGACTTAGGCTGCTGCTGATGGAGCTGCTACTGCTCCTACCCCATCACCTCCCCACAGCAGCCGTGGCAGTGGTACGTGAGCGATGAGGAACTCCCCAGTCAGACCTGCCAGAGGATGGACGATGGCACACATAGGCAGCGGCCAACGGGATATTTCTATAGTATGCAAGGTTCTCCTCCCTCTCGGCAGGTGGAAAAAAAAGGCTCCCATTTTGGACCTGTAGCGAGGGTCTAAGAGGGTGGAGAGCCAGAAGACATCCCTCTGCCGGATGGTGACTATTCAGCTGTCACTAGCCAGGCAAATCAGCATGCTGCAGGCCATCTGCACAAGTGACTCTGAGGGACTCCCTGCCTCCATCTCCACTGTATACTGCCACGGTGATTCTGGGTCATCTGCCTCGTCTTCCTCATCTCCCTCTACCTCCTCCGGCTGCTCCTGCTCCTCCTCTCCTGTCACCTGAGTAGAAAAACCACTCATTGCTTGTGCTTCAATGTCCTTCTCCTCCTACTCCAGTTCAGCCCCTACCGGACTCACGTGGCCGTGAGATGTAGTCACCACGTCTCCAGTACCCTGACCAGACAGATTTTGCAGCATCTGTTCCACGACATGAAGCAGTGGAACGACGTTATTCATCCCTTACTACTGGCGACTGACAAATAACGTGGCCTCCTCAAAGGCTTAAGCAAACGGCAGGTGTCCCACATGAGCTGCCACTGGCTGACATCAAAATTACACAGGAGAGTACTCCTGTCCGCTTGGATCATCAAAAAATCGTTAATGGCCTTTTTCTGTTCATACAGTCGGTCCAACATGTGCAGGCTGGAATTCCAACGGGTGGAAACATCGCATATCAGCGTGTGTTGGGGGAGGCCGTTCTGCCGCTGCAACTCAAGGAGGGTGTGCTTGGCTTTGTAGCAATTGATGAAGTGCATGCACAGTTTCCTGGCCTTTTTTAGAATGTCTTGCAGATGGGTGGAAAACTTCAGGAACCTTTTGACAACCAGATTGAACACGTGCGCCATGTAGGGCGCATGGGTCATCCCTCCTTGGTGCAGCGCGGACACCATGTTCCTTCCATTGTCTGTCACCATGGTTCCGACTTGCAGTTATCGCGGAGAAAGCCACACATCAATTTCTTGTTGCATGACGCGGAGCAATTCCTCCCCTGTGTGACTTTGTTCGCCCAGGCAAACCAGGTGTAGAACTGCGTGACACCGCTGTGCCCTGCACATGTGGTATGATGGAACAGCACTTAGACTTGTGGAGGCTGAGGTGGTGGTGGAGGAGGAGGCAGACTTTGGCGCAGGAGCAGCAGTTTGACAATGTGGAAGAGAAAGCGGCGTCTCCTGTCCAAGTTGTTGGTGAAGCACATTCACACAGTGGGCCGTAAAGGACATGTACTGTCCCTGACCGTAGTTACAGCTCCACACGTCCGTGCTGCCGTGCACCTTGGAAGACACTGATAGGCTCAAGGACTGGCCCACCTTCTGTTCTACATATTTGTGCAGGGCTGGTACTGCCTTTTTGGAAAATAAATTACGGCTTGGGACTCTCCACCTTGGCTCGGCACAAGCCATTAGTTCTCTGAACGGTGCAGAGTCCACCACTTGGAAAGGGAGGGACTGCAGTACCAACAACTTGGATAGCTTCTGCACCTTAGGATGGTTGGACGCATACTGTTGTCTCTTGGCAATCGCCTCATTGAATGAATGCTGGCGCCATGAGTGGTGAGGAGCAGGAGCATCTGGACTGGGAGATGATGGGAGGTGGTGAAGCCTTGACTGGCTGAAATGCCATGTGTGCCACTGGGTGCTGCTGCTGTTGCTGTGGCGGCAGGATGAACCACCACATCTGAGACACATTTTTTCCCAGGCCACTGGGTGGTGACGCTGCATGTGTTGACGCAGGGCCGTGGTGCCAACATCAGCTCCCTGGCCACGCTTCACTTTCTGCCCACAGATTCTACATATACACATGTTCGGCTCCACTTGCATGTGAAGAGCCTGCCACCTCTCTGTCTGACATACTGTTTGAGCAAAAATTTACAGACTCTGTTGAATGCAGATGTCTGTATATGATAAACACCCTGTATTTACTCCAAATGAACCCACTAACAACAGGCTTAATTAACCCTTGGATATTAAATACCCTACAGAAATGAACAGATGAAATTTAGGCGTATATGGGGGTAAAACAACCCACTGTATTTTCCTCAAATAAACCCACTAACAACAGGCTTAATTAACCATAGGATATTAAATACCCTACAGAAATGAATAGATGAAATTTAGGTGTATATGTGGGTAAAATAACACTGTATTTTACTCCAAATAAACCCACTAACAAAAGGCTTAATTAACCCTTGTATATTAAATACCCTACAGAAATGAACAGTTGAAAATTAGGTGTATATGGGGCAGAATTACACCCACCCTGGACTTTAGGGAGAATACCCCACAAACTAAAACAAAATGATAATGCTGGTAGTGTTAAATGTGTGCAACTGAACCACTTGTGAAACTCTTTGGCCCCAGTCTCTGATAAAAGCAGTTTCTTTTAGAATGACTTCTATGGAGCAGCAGATACAGAACGCTGGTTGAGGTAGAGGTGTGCAACTGACACAGACTTGTGGTGGTCTTTCCCCCCAATCGCTGATAAAAGCAGTTTGTTTTATAATGAGTTGAGTTGAATAGCAGAGCAGCAGCAGCAGCTAGATGCTTATGCCAGGACAGACTGTGAGAAGTGTGAGGATTTAAGATGGCGTCCGTATTTATAGGGCTGTGACGTCACAGAAGCCCACAGGTCTCTGATTGGCTTCATGTCTGCACATGTCATTGTTGCTTTCTTCCTCCCACAGTTCTCTGCCCCATGTCACGCCATGTGCTTGCGCCCATTTTACCAATAAAAAAGATGCTTCGTTCCTGCGAATCACCCTAAACTTCGGCTTCATGCAGAACCGAAGTTTTCCTGAAATTCTAAACGAATTCCACTTCGTTAGAATCGATTCGCCCATCTCTAGATGTCGCCCTTTCTTTATAGCTGTTTTTAAAGTTAGGAGATTCCAGGAAGTCAGTTTACCTTAATATTCAGTGATAAATGACTTTCTAGTTCATGACTGATCTAGAATCATGTTACAGAACATCATGGAACATTAAGGGAGACATGTATGATAATAAATGGGGCAAAGTGAATTTTTATGTCTGGTGTTTATTGTAAAATGCGCCCTGTGAAAGTGTTTTTTGTGTGGTCATAAATGGCATCTAAAGTTCATTGTGTTTCGCCTGTGTATTTGGTGCCTTGCGGAACTTTCGTGCATTAGTAGTGCGCCAAACATGTGTTGAGGCTATAGATAGGCTGGAAATAAAAGAAAAGTAATTAGAATAGTATGTCAGAGAATAAAAACTATGGTACTGATCCTGCTTGGTGGACCCAGGTCCCAGCAAGACCTGTGCTGTGCTGGCTCTTGCTGTATGTAAAATAAAGGGTGAGAGCAGTAAAAATAAATTTCAACACTGATCACCATCTGATACTGGAGGCCCAGGAGCTGCTGGTATGATTTTTAAAGGAGTCGGGAAACCCCTATAACTTTTTTTCTAATTGTTCAGGCTACAGTATAATATACACTCAATGAATTAAACATTAAAGGCGTTGTCTCGCTACAAAGATTAGCTTTCAACATGTAGGGAACACTAAATGAAGACGTTTTCCATATATATTGCTTTGTTCATTGTTTTTTGTTAAGGAGCTACAAGTGATTTTATTACCTTCTGAGCTATGTCTGGTTTCCCAAGTGACAGACCTGTGTACTCCTTCTCCCCTGCTGTTTGTTCTATCTGATAGCAGGGAGTGAAGTCATCACACAGGAGGTCATGGTCAGCACAGAACTCAGGACAGTGAGAGCTTGTGTGTTATCTGATTTTTCAGACAAAAGACAGTAAATACTCTACTGTTTACATTATCTCAGCAGCTTCTCCTGTACTGGTAGAAGGTAATTTAGTTAATCTAGACTAATAAACATAATAAACAGAGAAGTCTGAATACACCAAGCTCATATGCTAATTCAGACAGCTTGACCAGGAAGTGACAGAGCAAAGCAGCATTATTTCATTCATGCATCCTATAAAATTATGGGATGAGACAACCCCTTTAAATACCAAAAAATGTTTGCCTAAATTATTTATCTTGTTCTCAATATTTACATATTGTCTTGGATATACTCTTAAGTGTCGGTTTAATATTTGGGTTATCCAGTCAATGATAGGGAAGGTTTATGCCTGGAGCAACAATCCAAAATGCCACTGAATAATGACTGCTAGCATCTAGTTCATTGCTAATGGCAAGTTCTCCTCTAAGAAACCCTGATTCAAGAGATGATAGGATCCTTATATATTAGCTAGTGCAGAAGTTAACTAAAAAGGTGTCTCTCTAGAGGACCTGGTACAGCAATACATTTTACAGACAGGCCATTGATTTCAACTGTAACTACTGTATGTATTGCTTGAATTTGCCTGTGGAGATAACGCCAGCACATTGAACACTTGCTATTTTGTTCCACCACAGATAACATCTGATCACTAGAGCTATGTCTACACCACTATGTTAAAATGCTGTCGGAAATCCAACGGTATTTTAACATTGCTTTTTATTGCGGCTTTTGCGGTCGGTTTTCGGATTTTGGCTGGCCTTAATGCTTTGAACTGTGCTAGAATCCACCGTAATACGACGGAGTATAGAACATGTTCAATAAACCAGTGGTTTAGAAATCCGACAGTTGTAGACTACATCTTGGATTTTCTATTGAGGTCTATGGGCACTGGTTTACAGTTGGATTTATGCGCATTCTAAATAACAAATCCACTTAAAAATCCCACCACAAACCAATGATGTGTAGACATGGTCTAAGTGTCCCAGCAGCAGGGCACCCTATAAGTTTGATAAACACTTTTAACATAAAAGGATTTTTCAAGGTTAAAAGCTCCTTTTAGTACTTACTTTTGTAATCACTCTCACTCAAGAACTGGCTACAATTACCACACTACTATTGACTAGTGTTGAGCGATTATTATTGACAAAGTTGAAATCGGCACGGTTTTTATGTTGATCGGATTTTTCCGATCACGCGATAATTTAGGTTAAAATCTGCGCATAATCTATTAATATCGTGCCATTTCCTGTCGTTTTAGCGGCCAGCAAATCAGCTTAGAGAACAGAGCAGGGTGAGCTGGGTGTGCGACGTCATGACTGGGATGTGTATGGTTTTTGATTGGCTGGAAAAATCACATGACCTCGTTTTACATAGAACAGCCCTTCTTGCTCATGATCAGTGTGTGTCTGTGTATCATAAGAGCAGGACGTGTACTAGGTCTCTCTCAAAACAGCTCAGCGAAACTGTTCTCTTTGTTCACACAGACAACTATGCTTTTAGCTGTGAACATTAGAACTTAGGTAGATTAGAGATTTTCAGTTTTTAGTTACTTAGGCTGAGAATTTTAAAGGAGCATCTAGTGCTGTACAGCCGCAGAGGGGGATGGGTTGCGGTGGGGAGGGGGGGGGGGGGTTGCGGGCGAACACAGACAGACAGGCTGGCAGGCAGGCAGGCTTTTGAAAGGAGAGTGGATAATTGTGCAGCCCAGACTCTGCTTTGACCCTGCATTGAAATGGGTTTTTATTAACAGTTTTTGGTGAAATATTAGCTTGTATTTTGTGCAGCCTGTACGTATGTTAGGATACAGATCTTTTCTAGTAACTGCAGGTGTATTTGATAGGTGCAAAACTCACCTTTTATTATCTGTACACAATTTAATTAGGTTTTTTTCACTTTGGCGCAGCTCAGTTTTGTTCAAAGACCCACTTTGTTCTTTCAATAGGATACAGAACTTTTCTAGTCACCGCAGGTGTATTTATAGGTGCAAAAACCACGTTTTATTATCCGTACACAATTTAATTACGTGTTTTTCACTTTGGCGCAGCCCAGCTTTGTTCAAAGACCCATTTTTTACTTACAATAGGATACAGAACTTTTCTAGTCACTGCAGGTGTATTTATAGGTGCAAAAACCACGTTTTATTATCCGTACACAATTTAATTAGGTTTAGTTCACTTTGGCGCAGGCCATTTTTGTTAAAAGACCCATCTTGTACGGATATTACCATACAGAAATTTGCTAGTAATTGCAGGTGTATTTCATAGGTGCAAAAACCACCTTTTATTATCCGTATACATTTCAAATAGGTGTTTTTTTACTTTGGTGCGGCCCAGTTTTGTTTATAGAGCCACCTTGTACTTAAATTTGAATACAGAAATTTTGTAGTCACCACAGGTGTATTTATAGGTGCAAAAACCACGTTTTATTATCCGTACACAATTTAATTAGGTTTAGTTCACTTTGGCACAGGCCATTTTTGTTAAAAGACCCATCTTGTACGGATATTACCATACAGAAATTTGCTAGTAATTGCAGGTGTATTTCATAGGTGCAAAAAACATCTTTTATTATCCGTATACATTTCAAATAGGTGTTTTTTTTTTTTATTTGGTGCGTCCCAGTTTTATTCATAGAGCCACCTTGTACTTAAATTTTAATACAGAAATTTTGTAGTCACCGCAGGTGTATTTATAGGTGCAAAAACCACCGTTTGTTATCCGTATAATTTTTAAATAGCTGTATTGCACGTGGTGCGGCCCTAGTTTTTTTCAAATAGCCACGTTGTACGACAATTCTGATAGAAAAATTTTCTAGCAACTGTTCTCGTTTGTCATTGCTGCAAAAAACGCAATTTCTCATCCGTGTAACTTCTGAATAGTTTTATTGCGCTCGTTGAATCTCAGTTTGGTGCACTTGTATGATATTTTGTTGAAAACTATCAATTCCTAGTCCTACTGGGCAGTTGTAAATCCCTGGGACTGAAGGAAGAACACTGTTGATTTTGTCTTATGGTTCTTCCACCAGACCGCATTTCACAGGTATTCGCTAGAAACAATTCAGTTTCTAATCCTAGTTGGCTGAGTGATTTAAGAATAGCTATGATTTGCCATCTTTTAATAAGAGACTTTCAAAACTCTTCCATACCTTCTTAAATTTTTATCTTTCTGAACATGGAGCGAAATGCAGGTGGTAAGCGAGCAAAGAAGGGGGTAGGAGGTATAGGTACGAGAGAAGGTGCTCCTTCCAGTGCTGGCGACAACACGCATGCCAGCGGATCGTCGGTTGCAGGACCATCAGGCCTGTCATCGCTGGGTCAGGGCCCTGTGAATCTCAGTAACGAACAGCGTCGCCAATCTGTTCTTCAGTGGTTAATGCAACCTACATCCAGCAGTCTTACCTCATCGTCCTCCCAGTCACAGCCACAAATGTCGTCATCAGCATCATCAGCATCCGTCCAACATGAAGCGAAGGCAGCCCAAATGTCAACTCGTGTATCCACCACTGTGGATAATACAATTTCTGAATACCTATTTGATGACAAAATGCTGTTGGGGTCAGAAGGCATGTAAAAGATCAAGGGCCAAAGAGGATGATTTCTCTGCTCTGACGCCCATTTACTGATGCCATCAGAAGGAGGAGAAGGGAAAGCCGGTCAATCGGCAAAAATCCCAGCGGTCGTAAACCCGCCTTGCAGTGCCTCTTGCTGTAGCCCGCAGCTCCTCGAGCAGAATGTCGGGACAACCAAGTCACCCTGTTGATGATGATGATGACGAATTGCAGATCCAACGTGGTCTTTTCAGCAGAATTTGCTTGCGAGGCTTCATCACCGAACGAGGAGGAAGACGAGGGTTAGTGTCAGTACGGGTCCAACCCCCAAAAAAGGGAGAGGGCAGTCGCGAAGTCCGCTGAGATGATTCCGTCAGCCACAATCAGCGGAAACACCACTCCTCGCTTATCGCCGTCGAACAGGTCCAGGACCTCTCATGCCTGGGCCTTGTTCGAGCAAGCCTCTGATTCACCCAGCGATGTCATATGCCGTCTTTGCCTTAAACGCATCAGTAGCGGCAAGAATCTGAGGTGTTTAACCACCAGCAACAGGTCTAGTCACATGCAGCGAATGCAAGAGTTGAAATGGAGGCAACACTTGGCCAAAAAAGGCCACCCGATGCCGGTTTCCAAACACTGTCACCCCCTCTGTCTCTTCCTCTTCCTCCGCCACCACCAAGCGTTTCCCCAGCTGCCCATTGTCTCTCAGAGTCATGATCAGGATCTGCCTCCGCTTCAGCCTTCACCGTCGCCCGATACCACCGCACCACCAAGACCCCTCCTAACCCATTCTCCTTCCACCATTTGACGACCTGCACGCCGTACAGCGGCCAGTCTAGCAGCCAGCCTTCTGTCTTCCAGGTTTGGGAGCAGAAGAAACACTTTAAAAAACCCCAAACCATCCAAAGCCAAACCCCGAATGTCGGCATTGCCAGGGTTTTGGCATTGGATATGTTGCCTTTTTCCGTCTGGTGGACACAGATGGGTTCCGCCACTCATGGCCCTTGCCTGCCCCCAATACCAGATCCGAACAGGCATTTCTTTGCCAGAAAAGCCGTCCCTCCCTGGCCACCACTGCCCATCTAAAACAACCAGTCTGCATCTTTCTGGAAAAGTCCTCTGACCCCCGACACAGGGACTATTAACACGGCCAAGGCCGCATATCTCTGCGACAGCTCACGGTGAGCTGGGTGGATGTCTCATGGTGACAGGGGGGCTCATGGGCTCGGCCAAACCTCTAAAAAACTGCCGGAGGTACAGGGTTTTTTCCCCCCAAGGCCCTCGGGGAAATCACGGCCCAGAGAAACCGGGCCGTGTTGAAACTAATCTGTCTTGGAGCCCCGTCCAACACGGGGCCAGACTGGGAGGGGTCTCCGCAACGAGACCGGCACTTTTGGGTGACAAGAACCTTGTGCCAGGCAAAGATGTGCATAACATCAAATCTCTGGCCCCCTTTAAAGATCGGAAAGGCGGGACACACCCTGCCGGCACATGTCAGAACCTTGTCGTCCAAAAAATTTCTAAAGCGCTACCCGGGTCTGGCTGCCTGCTGGGGAAGGGCCGGGGTCGAGTTCGCACTTCCCCGTTCCCCCAAAACCCTGCTTTGTCCCGCCGCTGTTTTGCAACGTCACTCAGCCTCCCCGTCAACCGCTCATTGTTAATGGGCAACACGCGGAATTCCACCCTCCACATGCCCAGCTTTGTGCAGAAAGGGGAATCCCATTACCGTGCAAGTGACCATGGCCTGAAAGCAGGGGTGAGTTAAGCCACCAAGATGGAGGGGGAACAGCTCGCCCCATCCTTGCCAGTTTTGAAGAAGCCAACCAAAAGGGTTCATGCGGACAATGCCCTTGTCAGCATGAGCATTGTGGGATTTTATTTCGGAACGATCGTGGACACCTAAAACATCAGGGTCCCCCCCCACGAAGGAGGATAAAGACGGACACAGATGGGGACACGGACCTTTCTCCCCGTCGAATCCACAATGCCCAACATTTCACAATTTTATTTTTTCATTGGGCATGGTTCGGGGCCGGGCTAGTGCAAGCGGCCCCTCAGCTCTCAAGTGCATCATCTAGGAAAGCCGGGGCTGGTTAAAAAAGCTTGCCGAGGAAGCGGAGGAGGGGGAGGGGTATTCCGGGACACCGACTTACCCGACGCCCTGCCGGGAAAAGAGGCGGGCGTAAATTTTTGAGGGGGAGGAGAAGGTGAGGAAGAGGGGTTTTGCTATGCCCCTCACCCAGATGCTGGGAAATCAGGCTCCATCTCCAAAATAGTGTTTTGGATGCCCCCATTCCTCCAACCGATATTTGCATTAAAGGGCATCAAAATAAAAAACATTCTGGGGGGGCCACCCTGCGGGACCCCGTACAAAACAAAACTCAGCTTTTTTCCTTTCCACCCACCCAAAAGGAGTAAAATCGGGAAATGGAGCCCTGCTGATTGACAACTGGAGACATCTGTTTCTTGCTTCATTCTTAAAAAGTAACTGGGAAAACAACCCAGCGAGGACAGCAGTAAGGGGCCAAGTAGCGCGGCAGCAGTGCAGGCAATTTGGCAAAGCCTAATTGGGGACCCTGGCAATTTTTTATTTACCACCTCACCAACGCATTAATCAGGGCACCATAGAACACACAGAACCACTTAAGATCATGGTGCACGAAACTGCGTCCAACACCGATGTTTTTGGATGTTTTCCCGGGACCCAATTGACTTCGGGGTATCCAAAATGGATAAATTTTGGGCCCGGCTCGCTCGCCCCCATAGAGGTTTTGTCCCCCCCACCCCAGCGTCATATCAGGGGACCTTCAGCCCTGAGAGTCTTACAGACAAACGCATCCGGTTTTCCACAATAATGTGATCTTTGACTTTTATCAAGATGAAATCACGGGATCCTGATGATTTTGTGGCCCCAAATTGCCGGGGTCACCGATTATTTTGCCGCTACTTCACATTCCTTTTAAAATAGAAATGGGCCCTAAAAAAAGTTTTTTTAAAAGAAAAATTTCCCTCTTGCAATTTTTATTCTCAGTTCCTAAAGATAATTTTCTTTTTTTTGCGGTGTGGAGACTGTAAAAAACCAAGTTTCTGACAAAACCGTATTCCATTTAAAAATTTTATTTTTTAGAATTTTTCCATTTCAATGGTTTTGAGGTCATTTTGCTTAAAATACACTATAATTTGGCCTTTGGAACAGAAATGGGCTTCAAAGGGGCTTTCTCCATAAAAAATTTTTAATAGTGGCTGAGAAGACATATTTATAATTTTTTGGGGGGTTATGTTGCTGTGAGATCAGCTAAAAATCATGGTCCTTTGGACAGAAATTTTGCTTGAAGTGGAATTTCTCCACAAAATTTTTTTATAAGGCAAAAATTCAATTTTAATAATTTTGGGGGGTCATTTTGCGTGAGATACAGCTATAATCAGGGTTTTCTTGGAAAGAAATTGGCTTTAAGGGGCATTTCTCCTCAAAATTTTTAACAGTGGCTGAGAATCATTTTTATAATTTTTTTGGGCATCTGCTTGAAAGCAGAAATTTCTACAGTCCAAATTCTAAAAAATTTAGTTTTTAACAGACATTTGTTCTTCAAAATTGTAAAAAGTGCTAAAGGATCATGTTTTGAATTTTTGGGGGGGCATTTTGCTGTAAATGCACATACTACAGGCCATTCTAAAAAATTTTGGTTTTTAAAAAAGCATTTGTTTCTTCACAATTGTCAAAAGGGCCCAAAGGGGTGATGGGCGTCAGAAACAGGGAAAAGGAGGAACTTTTAATGGACACTATTCAAAATGACTTTTTTTGCAAGATCTTTAATAAGCTAGCAATTCCCGTAGGAACAACCCATTTTTAAAAAAATTAAAAAAGAGAAAAAAAGACCCTGGTGGGGTTCCATCCCCATTTTAAAAATTGTTTTCTAGAATTAAACTACTAAAAAAATTCATGTACAAAAAAACTGATACAAAAATTTCCTCTGAATTTTACAAAGGGGGGGGGCAGGAAAACGAACAGATTTAGGTTACCCAGGGCAGGTTAATCAATTCCAGTTCAAATAAAATGGGGTTAAAGACTCCTTTTTTATTTCCGCACTTTTTTTAAACTTGGGGCGACGGGTTTTAAAAAGGTCATACCGGTCCAGACAGGAAAGTCAATTCCATTCAGCAAATGGGGGTTCAAAGACTTCTTTTTCCGGGACTTTTAACTGTGGGGCAAAAGTTTAATGGCATACTGCGGTCCAGGACAGGTATATTCAATGTCCATTCAACTAAAAGGTGGGGTTTAAAGACTCCCTTTTTTTCCGCACTTTTAATCTGTGGGGCAACGGTTTTAAGGCATACGGGTACAGAAAAGGGGAAAACCCAAAAGTCCGTTCAACAAAAATGGTTGTTGAAAGACTCCTTTTCCGGGACTTTTTAATCTGGGGTCAGACAGGTTTAAGGTCAACTGCGGGCCGGGCAGGCATAAATCAATGTCCGTTCAACTAAAAGGGTGGTTCAAAGGGTCCTTTTTTAGGGACTTTTTAATCTGTGGGCAAAAAATTTAATGGTCATACGTGGGACAGAACGGAAATCAAGTCCGCTTTTAAAAAAGGTGGGTTTAAAACCCTTTTTCCCCGGGACTTTTTAATCTGTGGTCAAAAGGTTTAAGTCATACGCAACCAGGACAGGGATGTCAATGTCCATTCAAATAAAATGGGGGGTTCAAAGACTCTTTTTTAGGGACTTTTTTTAAACTGTTGGGGCAGACAGGTTTTTAAAGGTCATACTGCGGGGCCAGGCAGGGATAGTCAATGTCCAGTTCTACTAAAATGTGGTTCAAAACCCTTTTCTCACATTTTAAATTTTGGGTCAGCAGGTTTGGGGCTCATGCTGTGGCCCAACAGATTTTAGTAATGTCCAGTTCAACTAAAAGTGGTTGAAAGACTCCTTTTTCCCGGCACTTTATAAATTTTTTGGGGTCATGCAGGTTTGGGCTCATCTGGGCCCAGAAAAGATTAGTCAATGTCCAATTCAACTAAAGGGGGTTTAAAGACTCCTTTTTCGGGACTTTTTTAATCTTGGTCAGAATGTTTTAAAGGGGCATACGTGGCCAGGACAGGCATAGTTAATGCCAGTTTTAACTAAAATGGGGGTTCAAAACCCTTTTCCGGACTTTTAATCGTGGTAAAACAGGTTAATGGTCATACTGCGGTCCAGGCAGGCATATCCAAGTCCAAATTTTAACTAAAATGGTGGTTGAAAGACTCCTTTTTTCCCGGGACTTTTTAAATCTGGGGCAACAGGTTTAATGGCATCTGCTATCCAGGGCGGCATATCAATGCCATTCAAAAAAAAAGGGGGGTTTAAAGACTCCTTTTTAGCACTTTTTAATCTGTGGGTTCCCAAAAGGGTTTTAAAGGCAACTGTGTACAGAACATAATCAATTCCGTTCAACTAAAATGGTGTTCAAAGCCCTTTTTCCGGCCTTTTTAATCCCGGGGTCAATAGGTTAAGGTCCTCGCTTTTCCCGGCAGGGGTAGTCAATTCCCCGCAAGAAAATATGGTCAAAATAGCCTTTTGGGACTTTTTTTTTTGGGGTTATGCAGTTTAAGGGTCATCGGGTAAAAAGAAGGGGTAGTGAAGGCGTGATTTTCTTTCTGTGGGTTTTATAACCAACTGTTGCCTAAATGTAGCACTATCCATTTTTACTGTTTTGGGTGTTAAAACCACTTTTCCAGCCCTGTTTGGGTGTAAGAATGAAGTGTTGTTCCCTCCCCCTAGACTTTAAGGGCATCGCGATAACTATTATCGAACAATCGGAAATTGTCTTGATAATTGCCGATATCGACTATCGACCTGATGACGATAGTCAACGTAATCGCTCATCACTACTATTGACCATCTGTTATTCATGAACAAGTTGCCACTCCATTATTCCACACATAAATTGTTATACATGATGAAAATATAAATAAAATAAAAAATTTATACTTTTACATTAGGAATATAGTAATTGCTCTTATTTTTTTCTATTTAAATTGCTTTTTAATCTCTGATTTGGACTATTAAGGCATCTTTTAGTTAAAATGTTTCAGTAAAGAAGTATAAAAAGGCAAAACTTAAATTTTTTAATTTTTGAAAAAACCTCATTCTTTTTTCAGACATCTGTCATGTAATACTAACCCATTAACCGCATATTGAGCCAAAATAAAAACCTTTTTACCACAGACTATACAATGTTTTTTGATGTTTTTTACTTTGAATTTTTTTCGTTAAAAATAATTTTTTGCCACTTTTAAAAACCCCCTTTAACCCTTAAGACCCCGCCTGTTTTGACCTTCCTACCAGCCCTATTTTTTAAAACTGGGATAATTTACTTTTTGTAGAATAACTTTTTTACACTTTTTCCAGCCATGTGATTCAGAATTGTTTTCTCGTGCACATTGTGCTTTTTAATTAGTAAAAAATTTTTATCCATACAATCCTTTTTTTTTTAAAAAATCAAAATTTCATAAAATTTTTAAAAAAATTTTGATTTTGAAAGTTGCAAAATTTTTTGCGGCAAGACAGAAATTATCCCAAAAAATAGTTTATAACAGCATCTACCCTATTCCCCTATAGGTTTGGCATCATTTTTAAATTCTTTTTTTTTTTTTTTCGACATTAGGGGCTTTAAAAATTTTGTAGAATTTCTCACATTTTCAAGAAAATTTGCAAATCATTTTTTTAAAGGGGCCACTCCAGTTCTGACGTGCTTTGAGGGGCCTGCATGTTGATACCCCCCCTAATTGCCCTCTAAAACAGACCCCTTTAACGTATTTACAACCATTTTGGAAGTTTGATAAAACCTTTTTGATATTTTCACAGAAATTAAAGCAAAATGGGGGTGAAATTTTT
>JAODAL010026246.1:0-57124 GCA_025379985.1 Phyllomedusa bahiana
CATCCCCGCGGGGAAACTTGCCGTCCAGTCTTGTTCCTGTTCATTGCAGTTAACCCTGCGCTAACCTTTTGCCTGCTGTCGCTCCACCGCTTAACCTCTGCACTTCTGACCAAGCAGCAACCCATTACCTTCCTGGGACCTCGCTATCCACCTGCCTCCCTGTGTTTGTACCTAGCCCGGCCATTGGATTCCAGCAGTATACACCAGTATCGTGACAGCTATAGGTCTCCATATAGGCAGACAGGGTTTAGGTTAGACTATACAGTCCCATATAGGTAGGCAGTCAGGGTTTAGGGTAGGTTATAGGGGCCAATATAGGAAGGCAGGGCTTAGGGAAGCTATAGGTCTCCATATAGGCAGGCAGGGTTTAGGTTAGACTATACAGTCCCATATAGGTAGGCAGGCAGGGTTTAGGGTAGGTTATTGAGGCCCATATTGGTAGGCAGGCAGGGTTTAGGTAGGTTATAGGGTCCCATATAGGTTGACAGACAGAGCTTAGGTAGGGCTTAGGGGCCAATATAGGTAGGAAGGCAGGGTTTCGATTAGGTTATAGGGCCTCATATAGGTAGACAGGCGGGGCTTAGGTAGGCTATAGTACCCCATATTAGTAAGCAGGCAGGGTTTAGGGTAGGTTTTAGGGCCCCATATAAGTAGGCAGGGCTTAGGGTAGGCTATTTGGGCCTATATAGGCAGACAGACAGGGTTTAATGTAGGCTATAGGCCCCATATAGGTAGGAAGGCAGGGTTTAGGGTAGGCTATAGGGCCCATATAGGTAGGCAGGAAAGGTTTAGGTAGGCTACAGAGCCCCATATAGGTAGGCTGGCATGGTTTAGGTAGGCTACAGAGCCCCATATAGGTAGGCAATCAATGTTTAAGGTAGGCTATAGGGGGCCCATATAGTCAGACAGTTGGGGTTTATGGTAGGCTATAGGGGGCTATATAGGTAGGCAGGTTTTAGGGTAGGCTATAGGTCCCCATATAGGTAGGCAGGCAGGGTTAAGGTTCCATTAGTGTAAAAATAAGAAAGAACTTACTCACCTGTCTCTCTCGTGCCTCTGATGCCACAAGCTCCAGGCCAATCTCTGTGCTCAGCGTGGGTGGCACAATGATATGATATCATCACGCCGCCCCATCAGTACTGTGAGCTGGTGCCTGGTGAGGTCTAAGGCCTTAAGCTTATCAGGCAGATTAGCAGAGTAGAGCACTGGTAGCTAAGACAGAGGGTTCAGGTGTTCAGAGGAAGTCTGTGCTTGGGTAGCACAGGAACTAGCAGCTGCTATGATGTCCAGCCTGGGTCCCTTAAGGACCTGGACCCCATAGCAGCTGCTACTTCTGCTACCCCATTAGTAATGTCCATAACCGACCATAATAATCTGTTATATCTCCAGACAGCTAGCCAGGTGGTCCCTCGTCTTCTCCATGTTTGATTTCCTGATACACTTCAGACCAGCGGTCAAGAAGGTCAAGGCTGGTGCCCTCTCCCATGGTTCTGATGTTGTTGGAGATTATCTACGTCAGTTTGTGACCAACCTGCTACCATGGGAATTCTCCTACAACCATCGTAATTCTGACTCAACTGGAGCTTCCCCTACACATAAAATCTATGGTCGACACCCTTGTCCCCCCTCTATCTGTCTGCCTCTTCAGGTTTCTGCCATGGATGCCCAAATCAGAGATCTCATAGTCATTTGGCAAGAGACCAAACAATCGCTGCCCCAAGCCTCCTCTTGCATGAAGTCACAGGCAGACAAGAAAAGAAGACCTTCTCCGACCTTCTCTCCTGGGGATAAGGTATGGCTGTCTGTCAAATATGTATGCCTGAAGATCCTCAGTTACAACCTGGGGCTGCTGTTCCTGTGACCTCTTGAATTTCTTCAGCGCATCAATCCAGTGACCTACAAGCTCCGTCTGCTTCCTTCTATGCACATTTCAAACTCCTTCTATGTCTCCCTCCTCAAGCCAATGATCCTAAACCGCTTTTCCCAAAGGGACATTTCTCCGCTGAAGCTGACTCCTCAGATGTCTTTAAGGTAAAGGAGATTATGGCTATGAAGACCATCAGGGGGAAGCTATACTTTCTTGTTGACTGGTACGGGTTCGGGATAGAAAAGAGGTCCTGTGAACAGTTCTTACATAAGGCCTAATTTGTCTTGAGAAAACAGTCTCAAAATCACACAGATAGGTAAACGCATTAAAAGTTATTCCTAGTGACACATGTCAGATTTGAAAAATAGGGCTTGGTCCTTAGCCCATTAAGCCCCTGGCCTAAAAAGACCTTAAAGGGGTTGTCTCACTACATCAATTCATAATACCTCAGTCCTATTTTCTCAGTTTCATTTTTGAATTTACTGGCTTCTACTGGCTACTATTGGCCTGCAGTGATGAGCAACTGAAGACACCAGGTCTGTAGCTATAGCAACCAGCGCTGGCAGCCTATCAGGAGAGAATGAACAGGTCTGTAGCTATAGCAATCTGAGGAGCTAATGCAGTCCATACAAGGGGGGATATCTAGGAATAGGTAGGACACCGTTACTGGACACATATTGAAGAGTGACTTTTTTTTGCAAGATCTTTAACATAAAAAGCAATCCTTGTAGTGAGGCAACCCCTTTAATGACCAGCTACATTTTTTAGATTTTGCCTCCTTGCATTTCGACAGTCATAACTTTTTTGTCTTTTAAGTGATGCACCTGTATGAGGACTTGTTTTATTCAGAAAAAGTTGTATTTTTGGGGATCTTAGTCTAAGTTTATAAATAAATTACTGCAGATTTTTTTTTATTTTTTTTGTGTGGGAGGGGGGGGGTGTTTAATTATTTTTTATGCCATACACATTTCACACTAAATAATCTGCTACATGAATTTGGTCATATATACCTAATATGTGTAGTTTTGTTGTGTTTAATGTATGTACAATAACGTTTTTATTAAATATTTATTTATTTTATTATTTATTTTATTTTTTTTCTACACTTAGATCAGATAGATGTTTTGCAAACCCAACTGTGTATGGGGCTTTGAAACAGATGTATGGTCATTGCTGTCACGGTTCCCTGCCATGTATCGTCAGCGTGTCGTGCCTTCCTGTGCTTACCTGTCCTGTCCTGTTGCTTCCTGGGGTCCTGTCGGTGCACTGTGCCTCCTAGGGCGTGCACGCGGCAGCTTCCTGCCTATTTATTAGGTTCCTGTTCTATGCACCTTCCTCTTCACCTCTGACCTCTGGCTTTAAGAGGAAGTCCTTGCCCTTACTCTGGGTCAGTTCATTGCAGTTGAGCCTCATGCTGTGTCCATCTAGAGTGCCTGCCAGCATCTCAGGTCTGCTGTTGGGATTTTAACCCCTGAGCTGCTGGTCCAGTACCTGCTTCCCACCTGAGCTCCTGACCATCCGTCCGTCGTGTCTGTTGTCTCCTGTATCCTGCCGTGTTCCTGTCCTGTATGTGCTCTCCTGTTCCTGATGTATCCTGCCGTGTTCCTGGTCTGTACCTGCTGTGTTACCCGTCCAGTTCCTGCCGTATCCTGTGGTGCTATGTGTACGTTTATCCCTCCTGTATACTGCTACACATGTTTCCTATTGTTCCTGTCTACCACCGCCTGTATTCCTGTCCTGCACCTTGGCTGTCACCGCAGGTAGCCACGTCAGGGGTAGCGACCTGGGGGGGGGTCCCCGCAGCAAAGTCCATCCCGCTTTGCGGCGCTCTCTGGTGAAGATCGGGGGCCCCTTAGACTCCGCTCCCTGGCGTGGTCCTCCAGCTATCACCTCGCCTGCGGTGATCACAGTGGATCCACACCCGGATGTCAGCGGTCGGCGCTTCAGCATACGTTTGTCGTCGCCCGACCGTTACAATTGCACCTATACCAACAAAGTTACATCATCAGAAAAGGCTCCCATTTTCACAGCAATATCAGAATTGTGCCTTTGCTGATTGGCAAAGGGTTGCCTTTTTTGATGAGTCATATTTTTTGCTTCATCAAATACATGGATGTTGGCATTTCAGGTGAAGAACATCACAGAACAAATGCCCTGCAACCATTGTGGAAAGAACACAAGCTGGTGGCAGTAGCATGATCATCTGGGAAAATTTTCATGGCATTTCCTGGGCCCACTCATGTGAAAGACACTCTCAACAGACTTGGGTATAAACCCATCCGTAAAGATTATGTTAGCATACATGTTGATTGCCTTGGCATCTTCTAGCAAGACAATGCAACTTGTCACCCAGATAGGAATGTCCAAAACTGGTTGAAAGACCATAACCAAATCTCCCAAGTACCCTGGCCCCCATAACTTCCTAGGATTGAACCCATTTAACACCTTCATCGTTATGTTCATTCCATGGACTCTCTGCAGCAACTGTGGGATGCGCTGCTGTCAGCATGGTTCCAGACACCTGTGACAATCTACCAAGACCATATTAAATCATTCTGGGCCCATCTGCTGGATTTATTTAGCCCCGAGTAATTACTTTGCAGAACCACCTTTTGCTGCAATGACAGCTGTAAACCTGTTGGGCATGCATCTACCAACTTTGCACATACAGAGACTGGTATTTTGCCCATTCTTCTCTGTACAATAGCTGTAGCTCAGTCAGATTGGTTGGCAAACGTTGTGAACAGCAGTTTTCAAGTCATGCCACAGATTCTTAATGGTATTTAGGTCTGGACTTTGACTTGGCCATTTCATCAAATGAATATGCTTTGATTTAAACCATCCCTTTGTAGTTTTGGCTGTTTGTTGAGGGTCCTTGTCCTGCAGGAAGTTAAACCTATGCCCCAGCCCAAGTCTTTTACAGCCTCTAACAATTTTTCCTGCAGTTTTAGCTTTCCTTCACACACAGCATTTGCCATTTAGGTCTCATCTGACCAGAGCACTTTCTTCCACATGCTTGCTGTATCCCCTACAGAGATTTTTGCAAACTGAAAACTGGACTCCTTATGGCTTGCTTTCAAAAAGGACATTCATCTCTCCACTCTTCCATACAAACCAGATTTGTGGAGTACACGACTAATAGTTGTCCTGTGCACAGATTCTTCCACTGGTAATGTAGATCTCTGCAGCTACTCCAGAGTGACCCTGGGTGCTTCTCTAATTAGTGTTCTCTTTGTCTGGGCTTTCAATTAAGGTGAACAGCCATATCTTGGTTAGGCTAGCAATTGTGTCTTCCATTTACAGATGATGGATTAAACAGTGCTCCCTGACATGTTCAGAGCTTGGGTTATTTTTTTAAGATCTAACCCTGCAATACACTTTGTCACAATTTTATCCCGCCGAGGATGAAACAGCTGTAGTTATAGTGAGAGTAAATTACAGTGGGTACGGAAAGTGTTCAGACACCTTTACATTTTTCAATCTATGTTTCATTGTAGCCATTTGGTAAGATCAAAAAAGTTAATTTTTTGCTCATTAATGTACACTCTGCACCCCATCTTGAAAGAAAAATATATTTGCAAATTTATTAAACAAGAAAAACTGAAATATCACATGGTCTTAAGTATTCAGACCCTTTGCTCAGTATTGAGTAAAAGCACCTTTTGAGCCAGTACAGCCATGAGTTTTCTTGAGAATGATGCAACAAGTTTTTCACACCTGGATTTGGGGATCCTCTGCCATTCTTCCTTGCAGATCTTCTCCAGGTCCCTCAGGTTGGATGGTGAAAATTGGTGGACAGCCATTTTCAGGTCTCTCCAGAGATGCTCAATTGGTTTTAGGTCAGAATGGTCACAGAGTTGTTCTGAAGCCACTGCTTTGTTATTTTCGCTTTCTGCTTAGGGTCATAGTCTTTTTGGAAGAGGTTTTTATCTAAGATATCTCTGTACGTGGCCGCATTCATCTTTCTCTCAATTGCAACCAGTCGTCCTCCCCCTGCAGCTGAAAAACAGCCCCATAGCATGATGCTTTCACTATTGGGATTGTATTGAGCAGGTGATGAGCAGTGCCTGGTGTTCTCCACACATACTGCTTAGAAGTAACCCCAAAAAGTTAAATCTTTGTCTCATCAGACCAGAGAATCTTACTTCTCATAGTCTGGGAGTCCTTCCTGTATGCAGGTTTTCATATGTCTTGCACTGAGGAGATGCTTCTGTTGGCACACTCTGCCATAAAGCCCCGTCTGGTGGATGGCTGCAGCGATAGTTGCAGGGCCGCCATCAGAAATTTTGGGGCCCCATACAGCTGGAGCGTCTGGGCCCCCCCCCCCCCCCAGGCCCACCCAACCCCCGGCTCCTCTCCCGCCCTGGCAGTCCTGACCGACCCCCACCCATCCCCCGTCCCACAACCATTGCCACCCCCGGCCGACCCAACCCTCTGCTCCTCCCCTCCCTGGCCGTCCTGACAGAGCCCCACTCATCCCCCGTCCCACAGCCATCGCCACCCCAGAAAAATTAACCCCAGAAAAACAATTTTTCCTGCAGTGTTGGCTTTCCTCCACATACAGCACTTGCCATTTAGGTCTCATCTGACCAGAGCACTTTCTTCCACATGCTTGCTTTGTCCCCTACATAACTTTTTGCAAACTGCAAATGGGACTTCTTATGGCTTGCTTTTAAAAAGGACATTCATCTCTCCACTCTTCCATACAAACCAGATTTGTGGAGTACACGACTAATAGTTGTCCTGTGCACAGATTCTTCCACTGGTAACGTAGATCTCTGCAGCTACTCCAGAGTGACCCTGGGTGCTTCTCTAATTAGTGTTCTCTTTGTCTGGGCTTTCAATTAAGGTGAACAGCCATATCTTGGTTAGGCTAGCAATTGTGTCTTCCATTTACAGATGATGGATTAAACAGTGCTACCTGACATGTTCAGAGCTTGGGCTATTTTTTTAAGATCTAACCCTGCAATACACTTTGTCACAATTTTATCCCACCGAGGATGAAACAGCTGTAGTTATAGTGAGAGTAAATTACAGTGGGTACGGAAAGTGTTCAGACACCTTTACATTTTTCAATCTTTGTTTCATTGTAGCCATTTGGTTAGATCAAAAAGTAAATTTTTTGCTCATTAATGTACACTCTGCACCCCATCTTGAAAGAAAAATATTTTTGCAAATTTATTAAACAAGAAAAACTGAAATATCACATGGTCTTAAGTATTCAGACCCTTTGCTCAGTATTGAGTAGAAGCACCTTTTGAGCCAGTACAGCCATGAGTTTTCTTGAGAATGATGCAACAAGTTGAGAATGATGCCTAAGCGGGCCTGCTTGAAGCGGGCCCCTTATTTCCCCCGGGCCCGGTACAGGTGTACGGGTTGTACCCCCTATACGGCGGCCCTGGATAGTTGACATTGTAGAACTTTCTCCCATCTCCCTACTGCATCTCTGGAGCTCAGCCACAGTGATCTTGGTGTTCTTCTTTACCTCTCTCACCAAGGCTCTTCTCCCACGATTGCTTAGTTTGGCTGTATGGCCATGTCGAGGAAGAGTTGTGGTGTTCCCAAACTTCTTCCATTTAAGGATTATGGAAGCCACTGTGCTCTTAGGAAACCTGAGTGCTGCAGAAATTCTTTTGTAACCTTGGCCAGATCTGTGCCTTGCCACAATTCTGTCTCTGAATTGTTTGGGCAGTTCCTTAGAGCTCATGATTCTCATGTGCTCTGACATGCACTGTGATGTCTTATAAAGACAGGTGTGTGCCTTACCTAATGAAGTCCAATCTGTTTAATTAAACACATCTGGACTCCGATAAAGGAGTACTACCATATTAAGGAGGATCAGAAGGAAATGGACAGCATGTGAGTGTCACAGCAAAGGGTCTGAATACTTATGACCATGTGATATTTCAGTTTTTCTTGCTTAATAAATCTGCAAAAATATCTACATTTCTGTCTGTTTCCTTTCAAGATGGGGGGGGGGGAGGTGCAGATTGTACATTAATGAGCAAAGAAATGAACTATTTTGATCTTACCAAATGACTGAAATGAAACAAAGAGTGAAAAACTACCCACTGTATATACAGATTTACTGTATTTATTAATTAGGTGACCTATAAAGGCAACTGGACACACTGGATTTTATTTAAAGGGATCAAAAGTACAAGCAGCTGAATATATATGTGTCATACACACACAAACACACACACACACACACACACACACACACACACACACACACACACACACAACACACACACACACACATGATTAATGTAGATTTAATTTTTAGACTTGCGTTTTTGCTAACACCCAAAGCCTCCCAGCATCTTAAAATGTAAATTGCAGAGGAGCAGCAGACAAGATAAAGATTTTGAAAGCAACCATAGTGATCACTTAATTTTATTTCTGCATAGTTATTTGGCACAAGGTAATTAGAGTGCCATGTTCCTGCAAACACAGAAAACTCAGTATACCATTCTGACTCAGATGATAATATATGATTAGAAGTCAGTGACAGATCACAATTGCTGAATGACCCACCAAGGTCTTATCAAGGGCATATCACATAATTAGCATGCACTTCACTGGCAGAAGAGTACAGTGCCATTGTTCTGGCACAATCAAATTAACCCAGTCAATTAGGTCAGTGTTCTGTGACCTTAAAGATATTTTATGCTTTATTCTGTCTACAAAAAAAAAAAAAAGAAGTTTTTCTGTGGACTCAAAAAAATAACTGATATGCAGATTTTTTCTTCTTGAGAATACACTTCATTGCATTCTTTGTTAATCATATTTTCAACAAAAGCAGTAGCTAATCCAAGTGACCCTGAGGGACACGTATGTCATTCACCTTGACAGAGCACTAACAAACAGCACCTGAATTGTAAAGCTTAATGTAAATTCAGAAGCCATACTAATATACAGTTTTACACAATGGATGGAACACATATAATCCACAAAATATTAAGTGCTGCAGTAATTAAATTTCATTCTGATCTATTTCTTTTTGAATCCTTGGAGAGGTAAGTGCTCATGAAGAACTGCAATAAAATGAACAAACATTGTAACAGAATTTGGAAAAGTATTCCAGAGCCTTATGAGACTGTTAAAAGCATAGCATACATTATTCTTTGTCTGTTAAAGGAGTGGTGCAGGGTTATACAAATAAAACATGATGAATATATATATTAAAAAGCTGAAGACTTTTTACTTTATGTTCAAACTACTTACTTCAAAATCACTGTTGTCTGTGAGTGCAAAAGAAATTATTAACATGCTACAAAATTATACTAACCAGGTTGTGACACACAGTGTCAGTTTGGGGTGCATTGGACCGAATGAAGCTAATTCTAGGAGCCCACCCCAAGCAATACTGACTGCTATATTGCAGATTTGTTTCAGTTTATTCCTCTGCTTTTCTCCCTGAAAGACAGTCCCAGGCCAACCAGGCCCATGGGCCCACCAGGGATATCCTGTGCTCCCCTATGGAGCATTCTAAGCCTGGCAAAATATACCTAATATGAGTTTTGTAAGGTTTAAGTGCAGTGGCATAGGAAAAGGAGGGCAGAAGGGGTTGTCCGCACTAGGTGTCACACGTCCTCTGTTGCAGGTCCAAGCGGCGCATCGGTGTACAGGCCCAGAACCACCACGTCTTTTCAACTGTATTTGTGTCCTCATTGAAAAAAAATAAGCTAGAAAGGGAGCCCTTAGTCCCTGTCTGCTGTTTATTATTCCTGTGCAAAAACCTAAGTTTACGGTTTAGCAGCAAGGTGGCATATAAGGAATGTTATCAGCCCCCTACTGCTCATTATAGGGCCAAAAGCCCAGTCTTAGGTCCTAGGGTTAGGAAAATGCCATGACAGAGTCCCAGATAGGCAAATATAAAATTCCCGCCGCTTACGCCCCCGGAAAAAGCCTCGGAGTAGCTGTTGTGGAGAAACGGGGATAGGTGAATATAATTTTTTTTTAATGTTTTTCAATCAGTCATAGGGGCCTATATATCTACCTATCTACCTGCAGGGGGGTTATAACCTCCATTTACAAACAGTGGCATATATCCCCCCTCCCACAGGGGGGAAAGAGGGGAAATATAGCCATAGAGGGAAACGGGTTTTTTTGGGGCCTTTCGGAAAAAATTGTTCCTTTTCGTAGTTGGTTTTCTGCTCTCTAGCATTACTATGTGAATAATCTGATATAGACCTTAATAATAAGGTATAATCTTATACCTTTAATTATTGTTACTTTTATATACCTAATTACCTACCACTATGTGGTCTTTATATGGTGTTTTTTTTTTGGGGTTTTTTATATCGTCCCTTAAAAAGGGGAAAGGGTTCACTTGTCCCTGATTGTAAAAGTGAATGCACACATGTTCCTGACCCTTTGATTAGGGGTTTCTCTGGGGCACTTTTACTTTTTAAAAAATTTTTGGCAGTGTTTTGCAGTGTTTTACTGTTTTTTCATTTAATAAAAGATTGAAAGGGGGCCCCCGGGGGGGAATAATACGAAACAAGTCTATAAAAAAAACATACATTTGTTATAATATTTCAAAACTTTTTTATAATACCAAAGCTCAGGCTTACCGACATACACTAGAAAAAGTCTTTGCTTTTCCTAATTCAGAAAAGGGGAAAAATTAAACTACATAAACCTAAAAAACCCCAAAAGGACCCCTTTTTTATTACAGAAAATGACACAAAGCCCCTTAAACAAAAATTTGGGACTTTTTTTTACAGCTTTAAAATTCAAAAATTTTAAAAATAAAAACCCCACACATGGGCCCAAAAAATTTGTTTTGTTTTTTTTTAACTCTTCCATTAAAAAAACATAAAAACTCACAATGGTCACTGGAATAACATGCAACTGACAAAATATTAATACATTTAAATTTACTTTCCCCAAAAAAAAAAAAAAAATTTTTTTTTTTTTTTAAAAAAAAAAAAAAAAGGGGGGAAAAAATTTTTTAAAAAAATTTTTTTTTAAAAATTTTTGGGAAAAATTTAAAAGGTTTCCCAAACCCCTGGTTTTTCCCTTTAAATTTTTTTCCCCCTTTTTTGGGAAATTTTAAAAAAGGGGGGGGGTTTTTGGGGGGGTTTTTTTTTTTTTTTAAAAAAATTTTTTTTAAAAGGGGAAAAAAATTGAAAAGGGGGGGGGGAAAAAAAAAAATTTTTTTTTTGGGGGGGAAAAAAATTTTAAAAAAAAAGGGGGGGGGGGGGGGGGGGGGGGGGGGGAAAAAGTTTTGTGGGAATTTTTATTAAAATTTTGAAGTTTTTTGTTTTAAGGGGTAAAAGGATTAATAAAATTTGGAATTTTGAGAAAGGAAAATAAAAAAGGGTTAGTTTTAATGTACAATGTTTTTTGTTGTATGTTATTTTTTTTGTGAAAAAATTTGGATTTCCAAAAGAAAATTTTGTTAGGGAAAAGAAAATTTAAATTTGGGTTTGTTTTAAATGATTTGGTATATTAGTTTTTTTTTTATGATTTTTTTATTAGGGTTTTATTTTTTGGTTGTTTATTAAGTTTTTTGGAAAGAAAAAGGGTTTTTATTTTGAATTGGTGAAAATTGATAGATTATTAATTTTCTTTGGAAGTTTTCGGGCTCTTTTATTACCATTAATATTATCTACCTCTTGGTTATTAATTTTTCTCTTGTGGCCAGGTCCAGGCAGGTTGTTTTCAGTCAGATAGACCTTAAAACTCTAAATAAAATATACAACACTGCAGTAACAGGAAGATAAAGCTGTTTGGAGATGGTCTTATAGTCTTTACCTTTTAACATATTTGTCTATAAATTTCTTTCTAATATCCTGAGACAACTTCCTCCATAGTTTCTTTTGATCCAGTTTGTGTTGGGACATCCCTGTACAACTAGCATAGTGATTACTTTTCACCCTTTAACCCCTTAACGACTGCCCGCCGACTTTAGACTTCGGGTGGGTTTGGGGGCGTTCGTCCTGCACGGGGCAGGACGTCCTGCAGACACGGGGTTTGCGGGCCCCCCCGAATTCGCTTGGGGGTCGGGGCTGTACTACACAGCCCTGATCCCAGAGCATGTCCTGCGAGCACTGGGTAGCGGTGGCAACCTACGCATCCCAGTGCTTTAACCCTTTGATTGTGGCGGTGCGTTACCGCAGCGCAATCAAGGGGTTCCCCTGCTCTGTCGGGTGATTGGAACACCCGGTGACCGGACAGAGCCCGGGGAATGGCTGCACAGTCAGCTCTGGGGACATAGTGTGGCCCCAAAGGTGTCTGTGTACTAAGCCAGTGACTAGGACGCACTTTGTGCTGTCCTAATCACTGCCTGTGTCAGACTGACACAGATTAGAATGTATTAGCATATATGAATATGATAATACATTACTAAGTGTAAAAAAAATTTAACAAAATGTTAAACAGTTTTCCATTCATGGGAGTAAAAAAAAAAGTAAAAAAAAAAACATAAAAACTGTAAAAAAAAGTGTAAAAAAATAAATAAAATATAAAAATAAATATTTAATAAAAAATAATTGTGCATAAATTACACTCACAAAAAAACCTACACATATTTGGTATCCACACGACCGTAATAACCTGTAGAGTTAATCTAACAAGTTATGAAGTGTGAAATGGGAATGGTATAAAAAAATAATAAAAAATAAATAAATAAATACTGCAGTTATTTATAAGTGAACTTAAACTATTCCCCCAAAAAGTACAACTTGTCTCAAATAAAACGAGGTTCCATACAACTGCGTCATTGAAAAAATAAAAAAGTTACAACTGTTGAAACGCAAGGAGGCAAAAACTAAAAAAATGTTCTGGTTATTAACTACTTTTCAGGCGTTCGGCTTAAGAGGTTAAAAAACGCAGACTAATTGCACATTTATGGACACCTGTGATGAAACTGACCAGGTCAGTTTCATTGTTATTTTATTTAAATTTTTTAGATTGGACCACAATTAAAACACAGTGACTGATTTTCATTGTTTATTTTTTAAATTAAATGTTTTATTACTTTTGTCAATTTCAAGTTATTTTAGTGACCATTGCGGGTTTTTCTTTAATAGAAGGGTACCAACAATTGTGTTCACATGTGTACAGTCACCTCAGACATGCGAGGCTTCAACTTACAAAATATATTTAATTTACAAGAACCTTTCATGGGCCATCGTAAGTTGAATACAGCATCAACATAGAATGTTTCCTCGTCTAAGCCTGTCCAGCCATGCACGTGTTTGGATGAAATGTCGTGCCAGTAAGCATGCATGTTTCACTGTAAGCACTGACATGACTGGTTGAAGTATGTCAACCAATCAGCATAGAATTCACAAAATCTCTACAGCGCCACTGATTGGCTAATAATTGTACAGAGGCCGATTCAGCCAAAAAATAGTCCCCTCCCAAAAAAAAGACATAAACAAAAATTAACTTGTATCAAAATGTACCCCATGCCTTTAAGGGGTTTAACATAACGATAGTTCATGACTAATCCACTAATCCACTAGGTAATTGTGTGATTGTGTGTATCTGACCAATCCTGAAAATTGGCATCCCAAGTGCCCATCTGAAGTGGAGCAACAGTCTAGTAGGTGCACTGGCGATCCATTCACTGTCTAGTGGACTGGTGGTGATAATTGAGCACTGCTATCTCTGTCAGTCCCATACAATTTGGATGAAGCTGCAGCAGAAATTTTTGACTGATGCTCCACTCTAACAGGGTCAAACTGACATCAGTATCCACCATTAACCAGTTTCAGTTAAAAAAAAATTCAGTTGCTCCTTAAAATGGTTAAAATTAAAGACTTGTTTTATCTCTATTACATTTGTGTTTTTTTTTCTTTATTCTTCATATTTTCATATTTGGGTTGCCATTTTGGGACTTTGGAAAAAATTTCCAGTTTCTCATAGAATTATGGTTTCATCATACAATGGCTTCAACATACAATGGTAATCCTGAAACCAATTAATATTGTATGTTGAGGGACCAGTGTATATAATTAGTCTGCATAAAATTTTAGCTGGAATCTGTCATATTTGAATCAAGCTTCTATAATGGGTGGATAAGTGATAAGGCATTCATTCCAAATCTATAATTATTGTCTTTGTCCTCAATTTCATTCTCATGCAGTAACCCTGCAAACAGTCCATGTTCACAAACTGCTTATAAATCTTGCTTTATTGTTTTGCCGAGTGTAGTAGACTTGGCAGTGCATAGACTCTTTATAGGCTTACTGTGGGGTAATGCATGTAAATGCAGAGATACAAACTACTTCTTCATTTCCTCTTTTCCTTTATTGATCACATAGGGCCAACCTGAAAGGTTTTTATTGGTGCAGTTTTCTTTGGATTTTACATCCACAACACTGATTTCTTGAGGCAGGCTCCTTTGTCAAAGGGATTTTTGCCTGCTTCTTCTACATAATTCCTATGAAGCCAGACTGACAATGTTCACATGGAAAATTTAAATTGCTGTTTAATACCCACACAAATATGTTAAAGAGACATAAAGGATAAGTAGCTCACAACAAAGATATTTTAGAGTTGTCAGATCATAGAATGTCAGTTATCAACCCCATGGGACCAGAGTGAAATATACAACTAATGCGATACTGATGTTCAAGTTAAGCTATACCCAAGTGTCAGCTGCCTTTTAAGGCCAGGCCTAAATGAAACAAGAAAAAGAAATTGATTCATTAAGGGCATTAGGTTGTAAGGACCCAATTCGAAATATCTATTTGGATTCCTTGCACAATATGCACTGGTCCCAATTTCCTTTGTGTTGGGGTAATGGTACAACTTCAATGACACTAAATTTTAAAAACTTTGGGTTGCCGTCATGATACTCAAGCACATGCTGGGCTATCCCTTTTATGTTCACCTATATGTCTTCTGACAAATATATGTCTTTAGTTTTTCCAATGAATTTAGATGGACAAGGACAAGTGCACATATAAACAACACCTTCAGTCCTGCAATTCGCAAAATCATGGATGGAGAAATCCCTGGCATTGGAGGCACTCCAAAAAATTGCCCCTATTAAATAAATGGGCAAGCTACGCAATTAGTACCACATCTTTAGTAACATATGATTTCCTGGAGAGCCAAGACCCACTGTTCAAAATTGGTGGTATGCAGTGACTCCGGGCTAACCAATCCTTAATTGATCTACCCCTTCCATATGTCACACAGGGGGTATTTGGTACAAAATCCAAAGTCCGTGTCCAATAACAAAATCTGCCAATATTTTTTTAAGAATAGATCTCACCCTCTTACTTTTATCATCAAATGTGGCAATAATGCGCACCTTTGCAGAGGACTGAGGCTGAGGACTTGGGTTAAGAAGTACAGTGTGCGTCTGGTCAACAGCATGATGATAAGATGTCTCAAGTATATCATTAGGATAACCCCTTTCAGGACAACTTTTTTGTAGATCACGCACCTGTTTTTTAAAATCTTTCAGGCTGATACAGTTCCTCCTCACTCTTAGATACTGGCCCTTAGGTATACCACACTTCAAACTATAGGGATAATGACTTTCCCATTTGCGAAGGCTGTTAGTGGCAGTAGGTTTACGATAAATGCTCATCTGAATATTACCTTGTTCACCATTGGAGATGGTTACATGAAAGAAAGGTAAGTTTTGCTCTTGAATTTAAAAATTAAATCGCAAACCTATTGAGTTAGAATTTAAATGTGCCACAAATGCTTCAAAATCCTCCTTGGCACTGTCCAAGAAGATGAAGATGTCATCAATGTATCTCCAAACAAATCTTCAGTGGATGCAGACTGAATATCACTTTTATAATTTATTACGTATAAAGAACAACCACTTAAAAACAATACAGTGGGTTACTTGCGTTTATCGTAATAGGCAATGTGGCCAGCAGTCCAGCAAAGTCCATGTATGGCATATATTATTCCTGCCTCTCCGGCATAGTAACTCCAGCGTCTTCAGCTTGGAGTCAAGCAAGCAAGTGGACAGGCGGGCCTTCACCGCGCACGCGCGACGTTTCGGGAGAGTCCTCCCCCTTTCTCAAGCACGTACTACGGACCTTCGTATACTGCTTTTATAAAGACAAGTAAGTAACCAGTATCCTACAAGAACATCTATAATTAAAAACATCTACAAAAACATCTTGAAACTCAACTGTTCGTTCATTCCCATTGGGGCCAACGTATTCATTTTGTAAATCCATCTCGTTTCACTTTGTAACAGCTGCCTCTCTAATGTACACCCTTCATAACCCTGCACTTTTTCAAGAACACACCAGCGGAGTTCTGACACATTATGATTATATTCTACAAAGTGTCTTGCTACACTACTTTCACCACATCTTGTAGTGGTATCCTCCTTATTTTCAATTTGATGTCTTTTAGCTAATCTGATGCTTGACCGATGCTCATTGAGCCTGATTTTTATATTCCGAGCGGTCTGTCCCACATATCCTTTGCCCCATGGGCATTTGAGTAAATACACTACTCCTTTGGTGTCACATGTACTGTTATCCCTCAAATAAATTTTCTTTCCATTTGTTGGATGTAACACAAATGGCCCTTTTATAATGGAGCTACAGTGCTGACAGTTAAGACATGGGAATGTCCCTTTCTTTTGTACGTCTAAAAATGTCTGTTTTTTATTTGTTTTTGTTTTCAAAGTGCTTGATACAATCTGACTACCAATTGTTTTCCCTTTCCTATACACAAAAGATGGCTGGTTTTTAAATAGCCTCCCAAATTGGGCGTCATTACTTAGAATGTGCCAGTTTTTTTGGATAATTTTCCAAATCATTCTCCTGTGTACATCGTAGGTACTGACAAATATGCATCTATCCTTTGTTTCTTTTTTATTTTGAATACCAATCAGGGTATTTCTCTCCTTTCTACCTATCTCTTCAGCAATCTTTTCCATTTCCTCTCTATTGTACCCCCTTGTTACAAACTTATCTATCATTTTTTTGCTCTGTTCTTCATACAGCTGGTCTGTAGAACATATTCTCCTTACTTGAGTGAATTGCCCTATAGGGATGCCTCTAAAGGTTTGTGGAGCATGGTAACTATTCTTATGTAACATGTTGTTCCTTTCTGCAGGTTTAGAAAACAAACTGGTAACCAAACCCGGTTCGGTTTTTTTTAAATTCCACGTCAAGATAGTGGACGGCGTCTTCGCTCATGGCAACAGTGAATTGGATTAATGGATGTAGGTGATTTAGCGACTATACAAACTCTCTCAGTTCTTGACCATTTCCTTTCCACACAACGAAGACGTCGTCCACATATCTATACCAGGCAGCTACCTGTCTGAAGCTCTCTAAAGTGAAGATCCGCCGCTTCTCCAATGATGCCATGAACAAATTAGCATAACTGGGGGCTACAGGAGACCCCATCGAGGTCCCCTGTAGCTGAAGATATATATCTTCCCTAAATTTAAAATAGTTTTTAGTAAGCACAATGTCCATCAAGGACATTAAAAAATTTATCTGGGCATTGGATAGTGACGGATCCTCACTGAGCGCTTCCCTTACTGCATTCAGACCATCATCCAATGGGATGTTGGTGTATAGGGACTTAATGTCCAATGTACATAACCAGCAGTTTTGAACATCTGTGATTTTCTCTATTACTTGAAGGAACTGACCAGTATCCCTCAGTGAATGTGCGTCTCTGTTAACTAATTTTTGAAGAAAAGAATCAACATATGCTGATATAGGTTCCATAAGAGATCCAATCCCCGAGACGATTGGACGTCCAGGGGGATTGGATATAGACTTAGGTACTTGAGGACCTACATATAGTCCCCGTGGACTAGGCAGACTACAAATAAGCATATTTTTCACATTTATTGTTATTAATCCCGGTGGTAAAGCACTTTCCACTACGTCTTCAATGACTTGTGCATACTCAATAGTAGGGTCTTTTGTTAATTTTTTATACACTGATGAATCTGATAACTGAGTAACAGCTGCTTGTATATATTGGGATTTGTTCTGGACAACAATGGCACCGCCTGTGTGGGCCTTCTTAATGACTACAGACATATCCTCTTTTAATTGTACTAGAGCTTCCTTTTCTTTTTTTGATAAGTTTTGATGTCTGCTTAATTTCTATTTATCCCACATCTGTGTAACTTCTGTTACCACTAGCTGCTGGAACACTTCTAGGGAGGGACTTTGGACCTCTGGATCAAATTGACTTTTTTTAAACACCTTCTTTGATGGCTGCATAGATTTATTAGATTCAACACCCTGGAAAAACATTTTCATGCGGATATTCCTGCATAGCTTATAGAAATCAACATTAAAATCAAATAATGTACTTTCTTTCATTGGAACATAATTAAGTCCCTTATTTAAGGCTGATACTTGTGCTTCGGTTAAACTTTTTTTGGAAATATTTAGCACTAAATCTTGCGACTTTGTGATTATTTTTTCTTTATCTGTGTGCCTTTTTTCTTTTTTTGCGGGTCGCGTCCAGAGCTCCCTCCAGAGTCCGTTTCGGTGTTGTGATTCTTTTTTTCTAAAAAATCAGCGGTTTGTGATTCCTTTCTAGTAATAGATCTTAACTGCATGCGTTTATTCTTTTGTATGTCCTCAGATTCAGTGCTGGTGTCGTCTGTATCCGTTTTCCTTGTTTTATCTTTTTTGAAGTGACGTACTTTTGATCTTTCTTCTGCCCATGTGTACACCCGATTATAAAGGTAATCCTTTGTATCTCTTTCAAACTACTTTATATTATTTTGAAGTAATTGGATCTTGAAATTTTCCAGTGTATTATCTTGTTCTTCTTTAGTTTGGTTGTACTGCTCAATCGGAACAGCCTATATTGATGCAAGACGATCAGTCATATCGTGAAAAATGGTATGCCATAAGTAATAACTACTCTATTGACCTGATGTACTTGAAGATACAATATCTACAATTGAATATCGAAAAGATCAAAATAGAAATTAACAACGTAAATGAAGACTACAAGAAATCTGCTCCGATTGAGCAGTACAACCAAACTAAAGAAGAACAAGATAATACACTGGAAAATTTCAAGATCCAATTACTTCAAAATAATATAAAGTAGTTTGAAAGAGATACAAAGGATTACCTTTATAATCGGGTGTACACATGGGCAGAAGAAAGATCAAAAGTAAGTCACTTCAAAAAAGATAAAACAAGGAAAACGGATACTGACGACACCAGCACTGAATCTGAGGACATACAAAAGAATAAACGCATGCAGTTAAGATCTATTACTAGAAAGGAATCACAAACCGCTGATTTTTTAGAAAAAAAGAATCACAACACCGAAACGGACTCTGGAGGGAGCTCTGGACGCGACCCGCAAAAAAAGAAAAAAGACACACAGATAAAGAAAAAATAATCACAAAGTCGCAAGATTTAGTGCTAAATATTTCCAAAAAAAGTTTAACCGAAGCACAAGTATCAGCCTTAAATAAGGGACTTAATTATGTTCCAATGAAAGAAAGTACATTATTTGATTTTAATGTTGATTTCTATAAGCTATGCAGGAATATCCGCATGAAAATGTTTTTCCAGGGTGTTGAATCTAATTAATCTATGCAGCCATCAAAGAAGGTGTTTAAAAAAAGTCAATTTGATCCAGAGGTCCAAAGTCCCTCCCTAGAAGTGTTCCAGCAGCTAGTGGTAACAGAAGTTACACAGATGTGGGATAAATATAAATTAAGCAGACATCAAAACTTATCAAAAAAAGAAAAGGAAGCTCTAGTACAATTAAAAGAGGATACGTCTGTAGTCATTAAGAAGGCCGACAAAGGCGGTGCCATTGTTGTCCAGAACAAATCCCAATATATACAAGAAGCTGTTACACAGTTATCAGATTCATCCGTGTATAAAAAATTAACAAAAGACCCTACTATTGAGTATGCACAAGTCATTGAAGACGTATTAGAAAGTGCTTTACAACAGGGATTAATAACAAAAAAAGTGAAAAATATGCTTATATGTCGTCATCCTAGAACACTGGTACTATATTTAGTTCCTAAAGTACATAAGTCTATATCCAATCCCCCTGGACGTCCAATCGTCTCGGGGATTGGATCTCTTATGGAACCTATATCAGCATATGTTGATTCTTTTCTTCAAAAATTAGTTAACAGAGACGCACATTTGCTGAGGGATACTGGTCAGTTCCTTCAAGTAATAGAGAAAATCACAGATGTTCAAAACTGCTGGTTATGTACATTGGACATTAAGTCCCTATACACCAACATCCCATTGGATGATGGTCTGAATGCAGTAAGGGAAGCGCTCAGTGAGGATCCGTCACTATCCAATGCCCAGATAATTTTTTTAATGTCCTTGATGGACATTGTGCTTACCAAAAACTGTTTTAAATTTGGGGACGATATATATCTTCAGCTACAGGGGACCTCGATGGGGTCTCCTGTAGCCCCCAGTTATGCTAATTTGTTCATGGCATCATTGGAGAAGCGGCGGATCTTCATTTTAGAGAGCTTCAGACAGGTAGCTGCCTGGTATAGATATGTGGACGACGTCTTCGTTGTGTGGAAAGGAAATGGTCAAGAACTGAGTTTGTACAGTCGCTAAATCACCTACATCCATTAATCCAATTCACTGTTGCCATGAGCGAAGACGCCGTCCACTATCTTGACGTGGAATTTTAAAAAACAGAACAGGGTTTGGTTACCAGTTTGTTTTCTAAACCTGCAGAAAGGAACAACATGTTACATAAGAATAGTTGCCATGCTCCACAAACCTTTAGAGGCATCCCTATAGGGCAATTCACTCGAGTAAGGAGAATATGTTCTACAGACCAGCTGTATGAAGAACACAGCAAAAAAATGATAGATAAGTTTGTAACAAGGGGGTACAATAGAGAGGAAATGGAAAAGATTGCTGAAGAGATAGGTAGAAAGGAGAGAAATACCCTGATTGGTATTCAAAATAAAAAAGAAACAAAGGATAGATGCATATTTGTCAGTACCTACGATGTACACAGTAGAATGATTCGGAAAATTATCCAAAAAAACTGGCACATTCTAAGTAATGACGCCCAATTTGGGAGACTATTTAAAACCAGCCATCTTTTGTGTATAGGAAAGGGAAAACAAGGGTAGTCAGATTGTATCAAGTATTTGAAAACAAAAACAAAATAAAAAACAGACCTTTTTAGACGTACAAAAGAAAGGACATTCCCATGTCTTAACTGTCACACTGTAGCTCCATTATAAAAGGGCCATTTGTGTTACACCCAACAAATGGAAAGAAAATTTTATTTGAGGGAAAAACAGAAACTTTGTGACACCAAAGGAGTAGTGTATTTACTCAAATGCCCATGCGGCAAAGGATTGTGGGACAGACCGCTGGAATATAAAAATCAGGCTCAATGAGCATCGGTCAACCCATCAGATTAGCTAAAAGACATCAAATTAAAAATTTAAGGAGGATACCACTACAAAATTTGGTGAAAGTAGTGTAGCAAGACACTTTGTGGAATATAACCATAATGTGTCAGAACTCCGCTGGTGTGTTCTTAATAATATCTGGGGGGGCCACTGATAATCCTCTGGTCCAGATAACAGGTTGGCCTCCCACGAGCTTATGTGGGAGCACAAGGGCTCCCCATAGCTGTGCTCCTGAGCTGGTGGAAGGTGTGGCGACCAAACACAAAATAGTTATGTATGAGGAGAAAATCAAGCAACTTGATGACAAATTCATTATGACTCTGATGTTGAAGGCCTCTCGTGCTCAAAAAATAATGCATAACAGCTATCACGTATTCATGAGGGATGCTGCTATACTATGTCAGTTGATGCAAGCAATACTTGAATCTCAACTGTGATGCCATCCAGCCGTCTTAGTAAGTCCGATGTATCCATTATATAAGATGGTAAACCCACTACGTGTTTTGATAGAATGCGATCAATATATATCCCCTCGTTCTGAGTAAAAGAATATATGCCAGACACAATTGTCTTTCAGTAAGGTGTAGAAAGTGGGGATTTGGGGGCTGGAGGGCATCATAAATCGGTTCTCAGCCTTCAAGATAACCCTAGCATCCAATTCTTGCAGAAGGATTTGTTCCAGCCTAAGGGGAAAATCCTCAGTAGGATCCTTTCGATGAACCGCATAACTCTTTCTATATTTGAGTAGATTATTACACATTTCCATGTAGTGATCATGATCCATGACCACTATGGATGGTTTAATTATGAGGGTTTTATCTTGTTAGAGAAAGTAATGCTTATTATTATTAAATGGTACTTTTCTCCTATTTAACTGATCCAATTCCTCAGTAACAACTCTGACATATAAATCAATCTCTGGAGTTGCTAACTGTGGTAGTGGCATCCTGTTATTTTTCAAATGTAGATCCGTAGGTCTTTGTTCAAAGTGCAAAGTGCATAAAGTTGGCATACACGTTAAAACCTGGGACAAGACACTTAGGGCCAGATGTATGAAAAATGTCTTGGTCCAAGACTTTTTTTGTTGCCCATATCAACCAGAGTGCCCCTTTCATTTCATATAGTGCTCTGAAAAAATTAAAGCGAAGCTCTGATTGGTTGTGATGGGCAACAAAGAAAGTCTTAGACAGGTTTCATACATGTCCCCCTTAATTCATGTTCTGTAAAAATCCCACTAGAGAGGATTAACACCTGTCTAGACTCCAAGTTTACCTACTCTGTCGCTGTCGCATGTTGTAGGGGAGTGTATCCCAATTTTTTCAGAGTGCCTCTAATGGCAGGAATTTCTCCATCCATGATTGTAAGATTGAAGCTGTTGTTTATATGTGCACATGTCCTTGTCTATCTAATTACATTCGAAAAACTAAAAGACAATTCAGAAGACATTTGGGTGAACATGTAGGGGATATCAAACATAAAAGGGATACCCCCATAGCCCGGAATGTGCTTGAACATAATGATGGCAACCTGAAGGTTTTAAAATTCAATGTCACTGAGGTTGTTCCATTACCCCAACGTGGACCTCCATCACTGTTCTGACTTTGTGAGGTCGACTCCACCGTGGTTTGTGAGGTCGACTCCACATGGTTCAATTCTAAACCTTAGCCTCTAAGTTGGCCTGGAACGATGAGGCGCTGGTAACTGCATTCTGGGAAGGCTTGGTGGGTCACATTAAGGATGAGCTTGTTGGTCTAGACCTGCCTACCAGTCTGGATGATCTCACCTCCCTGGCTACCCACATAGATCTCTGCTTTGCGCAGCAACAACAGGAGATATGCCAGCAACAAGAAGCTTCCCAATTCCACAAGATTCCCCGTCTGGCACCCGTTTTCCAGCAACCTCTTCAACCTGTATCCACTGTTCTATGAGAAGAAGAACCCATGCAAGTTAAGAGAGCCTGTCTGTCCAAGCAAGAAAAATCCCACAGGTGAAATCTGGGGCTGTGCCGTTACTGTGGTGCTGAAGGATTGTCCTGTTGGTCCAGGAAACTCCAGAGCCTAGGCTTTGTGAGAGAGACAACTATGGGCGAAGATTCTCCCTCTCCACAAATAACCATGCCAGTCAACCTAAAGGTATGTTCACACGGCTTATTATGGGGCACATTTTGCCTCATATTTTGCAGTGCACTGCACTTAATACATGGGGAAATGCACCCCATAATTATGGTAATCCATAGCCCTCATAGAGAACTATGGATCACGCCTCCTCTCCCCGCTCGTACAATACGATCGTAATGCATAATCCATGCATGTAATGCATGTCTATGGGGCCGGCGGGATGCCGGCCCCCCTGCACCGTGGGGGTACACGCATACTAGCGCGAACACCCGAAACACGCAACATATTGCGGCACGTACTGTACATGCCGCAATACATCATGTGAACATACCCTAATCCTTCCTTCTGACTCCAATCTCCTTGTTGCTGCCTTCATGGACTTCATGGAGCAACTTCATCCATCCCCGTTAGATGGCAAGCATAATTTACCTCCCTGGTCAAGCCCTCTTCTCTCTTCTGTTAAAGGGGTGATCTCACTCTGTGTGTGGGACTGCTGCACCAAGAGCGGATCGCCTTCTTTGTGTTCCCTTACACCTCCAGTACTCTGCTTCTAGGACCACTCTGGCTGCAAACCCACAGTCTGGGAATTAATTGGAGAACTTATGAAGTGATGCACTGGAGTGATTAGTCCTCCAGCTCTTGCCTCTTGGTCTCCCCTTTCCAGATCGTTTAGTCAGAGCCTCAACTCTTTGGCCTTTCAGCCCTGTCCCGCCTGGACGCTCGGTGCACTACCATGACTTTGCAGACGTTTTCTGCAAGAAGCAGGCAGAGACATTTCCTCCTCACCGGCCATATGACTAACCAATTGTTTTGCAGCCAATTACTACACCACCCCGCGGTAGGGTGTACCCCCTGTCCCAGTCCGAAGCCAAAGCCATATCAGCCTATATTAAAGAAAGCCTCGAGAAGGGGTTTATCCACAAATCATCCCACAGAAGCAGGATTTTTCTTTGTTGATTTGAAGAATGGATCCATGCAGCTCTGCATTAACTACCAAGGTCTCAACAAAATAATGATAAAGAACCACTACCCGCTACGACTTATATCGGAGTTCTTCAATAAGATCTGAGGTGCCAAGGTCTTCTCCAGGTTAGATCTCCGGTGGGCCTATAATCTAATTCACATAAGGCAAGGAGATGAATGAAAGACAGTATTAGAACCAGGTGTAACGGCGTGTGCCGCGGTCGGACTCCTGCAGGCTCACTCACTCCCAGCTCCCATCCCACTGTGCGCTTACTTACCCATCCCAAGTCTGCTTCTTCCTCGACCAGCGCGCTTCTCTGCCTCCTTCTGCTGCTTGATGCGCCTTCCTGTGCCACCCACAATGGGTGCGTGCTGGTCTCCTAGATTTAAAAGGCCAGCATGGAAGAGATGTTCTATCTCCAACAATTCCTATTTGGCTGGGGCTTTGTAAGGATTCCTCTTGCTGCAGTCCGCGCCCAGTTGTTGGTGTCCATACTCCTACATACTCGACCGTCTGTGTCTGCTGAGCCTAGCCTGTCTGACCTCGGCCTGCTATGTACAGTTCTTGCCTGTGCTCCCTGGTCATCCATCATACTTACTGCTCCACGTTTTGGCCTGTTTTGGTGTTCCATGTCTCCTGCTTCAGCTGTCTCTGCTAGGACCTGCTTCGGGGGTAGCAACCTGGGGGTTCCCTGCAGCTAAAAGCCCAACTGGCTTTGCGCATGCTCTCAAATCTCACTGTGTTGATGTCCACCGGGTTCTGGTACAAGGTCTTCAAATGGACCCTGACAAGCAATCTGCTATACTAAATTTGCCATACCCTGTGGTCCTTTGATTCACTAGATTAGCAAATTATTACTTCCTGTTCATCCTGAACTTTCCTACTCTAGACTCTATTGTGTCTCCCAAAAGAAAGGCAGTAACACCCGCTTGTGGACCCCGAGGCAGAAGAAGCCTTCACTTAGTTGAAGTCCTCCTCTGCGACCGCACTCCATTGTCCTGATCTGGAGGAACCCTTTATTCTGTAAATAGACGGATTCTCGGTCAGGGCCGAAGCCGTCCTCCTACAAAAGTCTATCAAGGGTAAATTACTTATGGGTTCTTCTATAAAACTTTCTCTCTTGCCAAAAAGAACTATTCCATCAGGGACAGAGAGCTGCTTGTTATTAAACTGATCTTAAAAGAGTGGCAACATGTATTGCAAGGTGCTCTACATCCATTGTTGATCTATACAGATCATAAAAATCTTGTGTATCTACAAACTGCTCAGCGTCTAAATCCCTGTCAAGCTCGTTTGTCCTTGTTCTTCTTTCATTTTTACTTTAGTCTCTACTTCCAAGCAGCTACAATAAACGGCAAGGCAGATGCGTTATCTTGAGCCTTTTCAAATCTATTTTTCACTGTATAATGCGCCTGAATGTATGAAAGTGGTTTCTGTAAATGGTGTCTAAAGTTAATCACACCTCGCCTGTGTGTTTGGTGCATTAAGGAACTTAGGCGCATTAATAATGCGGCAAACATGTATAAAGGCTATAGATAGGCTGGAAATAAAAGAAAAGTCATTAGAATAGCATGTCAGTGAATATAAACTATGGTACTGATCTTGCTAGGTGGATGACAGGTCCCAGCAAGACCTGTGGTGTACTGGCTCTTGCTGTATAAAGAATAAAGGGTGAGAGCAGCAAAAATACATTTCATATTTAATGTAGTAAAAATTAAAAATGTAAAAATCTAAACAACATCATCAGTGGGTTATTTAATGTAAAATTTGTTTTAAATTCTATTAATTTGAAATACGTTTTATAGGAGATATTTTTTATATTTTTGGGATATTATATATTTTATATTAATTTTATATGATAACATTTTTTATTAAATTTAAATAATTAAATTTTATATAGTTTGATAATTATCATAAATTACTTTTTATTATTGTACTAGTGTAACTTGAAAAATATTGGACATTTTTTTCTCTAACAACAAATCTAGCTCCACTTTGACTCATCAGGCTCAGGTAGACCACATTAGTTTTGCCGAACCACATTCATATATGTGTCTAATATTACGTGTGGTGTGCTACGCCCCCAGAACACCCCCAGAACACCCCCTCATGTTAGGTAAATTAAAAAATGTCGAGTCTTGCGAACAATGTGGCTAAAACATTCATTTGGTGCATTAGGCATCATAGCCAGATCACTTTGGCGCATTTTACACCAGAAAAGGGTGAAAAACCTGATCATACATGTCTCCCAAAATTGCTCCAGAACACCTCATTTCAGCTGCGCCCGTGAAGTTGTGGGAAATTCTACTGGGAAAAATGTTTGTTTGTCCAACCCTCAGAAAACGACTCCTGTCCTGGGGCCATGTATCCCGTATCGCTGGTCTCACTGGAGTCCGCATATCCTTAGATTTGATCTCCTGTCCCTAATGGTGGCCAACTCTAGGATAAGATGTCAAGGACTTTGTGGCAGTTCGTGCAGATTGATATGAGCTCTCATCAGATGCCTGCAGGTTTCTTATTACCTCTATCGGTGCCCGAGCCTCCATTGATCCATATAGCTATGGACTTCATGATTTATTTTCCTCACTTCCCTGGTTGCTCAGATATCTGAGTGGTTCTGGACCAGTTTTAAAAAATGGTGCACTTTACACCCCTGCCGGGTCTCCCATTGGTGTTGCAACTGGCTACCCTTTTCTTGAAACATCTCTTCTGCCTGCATGGGATGCCAACCGACATTGTCTCCAACAGACCATTTTCTGGGGTGCTCTATGTTCCCAGCTATAGATAAAACTTAACCTGTCTTCTACATATCACCTTCAGTCCAATGGCCTAGTTTAATGTTTAAATCAAATATTGGGGAACTATCTTCGTCACTTTGTGTCGGCACAGCAAGATGACTGGATGACTGAGTTCTCTTACAACCATTACTCAAGCAACTTCTCGAGGGAAGAGTGTATCATGGCTAAATAAACATCTTCCTCCACTTCATTCTACCACCTCAGCGTCCCAGCAGTCAATAACCAGTGGCACAACTTCTTTCTGAAATGACAACATGTCCACCAGAGTTTGCTTCAAGCCTCTGCTCGAAACAAGAAGCAAGCTCCTTCCATGTTCCAGTCTGGGCACAAGACTTTGATTTCAGCAAGATATATACCCATATATGCCTTTGGGTACCAAGTCTAAAACTAGCTCCTCGCTACCTCAATCCTTTCTCCATGTTCCATCACATCAACCATGTTTCATACAATATCCGCCTATGACCATCTCTCCGCATCTCTAATTCTGTCCATGCACCCCTCCTCAAGTCCCTGATTCTCTATTCTTGTAGCCACATAAAACTTCTGAGTAGGGAGGCGTGGTGGATTTTTAGATTATGTACTAGAAATCCTCAAGGGCTGAATAAACGCCATGATTGTATGATTAAATATTGAATACGCTGTGTGAACATTTGTTTGCAATATATATTTATTGTGTTTTACTACCTTTTCATATGTTTAGTTGATTTTGTTCTTTGGATTGATGTTTGACATCAGTTGATGTGCACATGTGATTAGAATCTTGTGTACACTTTTGTAATATGCTATGACTAATGAGGAAACTGAAACGCTTAAAGGGGATTTGCCAAGAGACCAGTTAAGTACCTCCTGTCAGCACAAGAGCAGGATGTAAACAAATCACGCTGAGTCATGAAGCTGCAGGGGAGAGAGGGTGGGGGCGAGTGAGGAGTGAGGAATCCAAGGGAGCGTCTCAAAACTTAAGTGAAATAATAAACAGTACAACAGTGGATTTTCAATACAGCAAGACAGCCTCAGAGTGCACTCTCTACCCGGTGCTTTAAAAGCTCATTCATTTTGCCTGTCAACAGATAAGAAGTGATTCACGCAAGCGCGGCCTGTCAGCTCCTGGGTTGTGACTAGGGAAAGCATTGAGGTAACCAAGGGGGATTGAGCAATGCTGTAGCTCTCATATTTTTCACTTTTTGTAATCACATATATTTAGAAAAGTGATTAAATACCCATTTTGGAGGTACCCACATCAACATTACATGGTGGCAAAACCCCTTTAAGTGAATCTGTTTTATTCATGCCATGATGATGTTTCTTTTAAAACCTGGATTGATTAATAAAGATATAGGGCGAAGTGTCCCAACACGCCATTGCCAGTTTTTTTTTCTATTTTGTGGCAAACCCACTTTTTATGCCATATTTTTGTTGTAAATGAACTGCCATACACCAAAACTAGGCACATTAGACGCCGGGCATGACACTTTGTAATGCGCCTAAATATGGTGCACTGTGCGCCCCTGCCGCGAAATGCGCCTATTGAGGCGCCTTACATATGTTATGCGCCCCCGTCGGGCAATGAGCCTCAATAGACGCATACCATATACTACCAATGATATGCTAAGTGCCGCGAGTTGAGTAATGCGCCCTTTTTTAATACTATGCGCCCTTTTTTTTAGAAAGTATCGGACTTTCAGCTGCACTTCACATTGATTTAATGCGCCTAAAACTGGCACAGATATGCCACTTTTCGGACATGTCGCCCATAGTTTTTTAACTTCTGTGAGACTTACTCATGTCGAGCTGCCATCTTGGACAGTCTTGAAGATCACTCAAGTCCGAAATTGCTGTATTTTGGTAAAACGGTTATGGCTCACCCATATATGTCACTCTAAAGACAATGTTTCTCTTCAAAACAGTCCTCGACCAGCTTTATTCTGAAACAGGATAAGGTACAGCAATGCAAATAACATATGCAACATTAATTCTAGGCCAATTGACCAATAACTCCACACACACAGAGTCCCTCGTTAACCTTAGTCTGGACCTATCGGCCAGCACCACTAATACAGGTTTTTTACCAGCCGCCAATGGTTCTGGCTCCCATAAAGCCTGGGAGGAATCAGAACCTTCTACTCTGCTCTTTTTGTTGCTCCACACTCTTTGCAGTGAACCACAAACCTCTTCCCCTCCACTCCCCCGCAGTCTCCTGAAAGAACAGGCTTTTAACAGGCCTGTAAAACCTGACCTAGAATGTGGGAACAGCCTCCCACCTAACACTACACCCTTTCCAAAGAAGCCATCCTGTATTAACAGCTACACAGCAATACTAACGGCTTCTACAAGTGTCAGTATCTTAATGTTACTGAACATAAACTGCCGGCTTCTGCCACCGAGGCCAGAAAGTTTTGTGGCACATTCCTACCAGATTCACAAATGTAAGGGTATCCAGCTTCAATCCAGGTGAGGTAAAAACTTGTACTTTATTTCAAAATCATGATAAAAGCGTGCAGCAGATCCACCATGCAGTACAAAGCGCTAATGCGTTTCAGAGAAAAAAACTCCTTATTCATAGCGTAACTAGAAAGGTACTAAACTGACATTTATTTATATAGGAACATCCGATCACGTGATCACGTCGGGGAAAGAAAGCTTTAACCCCTAGATTACCCACGGATGAACCTACAACATGTGCAAAGGTTGACATATATTTAAAAAAACTGTAATTATATAAAACAACAACTGCATGGCTCACTATATTAATAATGATACATGACATCATGTCTCTTGTTAAGACCATCAAAGATGCGTGTACCTAACTGATAAATCCACCAAGTTTTCCTGTTCAAGAGTTTTTTTCTATGATCACCACCTCTTTTTGGCATAAAAACTCTTTCTATTCCAGAGAAACTAAAACCTGACACATCACGATCATGTTTTTCAATGACATGTTTAGAAGAGGTGGTGATCATAGAAAAAAACTCTTGAACAGGGAAACTTGGTGGATTTATCAGTTAGGTACACGCGTTCTTGATGGTCTTAACAAGAGACATGATGTCATGCATCATTATTAATATAGTGAGCCACGCAGTTGTTGTTTTATATAATTACAGTTTTTTAAATATATGTCAAACTTTGCACATGTTGTAGGTTCATCCGTGTGTAATCTAGGGGTTAAAGCTTTCGTTCCCTGACGTGATCACGTGATCGGATGTTCCTATATAAATGTCAGTTTAGTACCTTTCTAGTTATGCTATGAATAAGGTGATTTTTCTCTGAAATGTGTTAGCGCTTTGTACTGCATGGTGGATCTGCTGCACACTTTTAACATGATTTTGAAATAAAGTACAAGTTTTTTACCTCACCTGGATTGAAGCTGGATATCCTTACGTTTGTGGATTTACTACGGGATTGCTTCTGTTCCATCCTTGCTACTTCCAGGGGGTGGATCACTATTGCGGTGAGCTGTCTCATACTTTTTATTCCTACCAGATCTACTGCTGCAAACAATTCATTAACAGAGACCTGCGACCTGAAATTGCTCTGTCACACTTCGCAACCACCGTGTGGGCGCTGAACTACCCTTGTACTTTGCATTTATGCCTTTAAAAGCACAGGTGGTATACACATTAGTATGCATTGGGTATAAAGAAAAATGTACAGACCACAACTCTTTCTCTGCCACATGGCAATATAGAGAAGTCATGGCTTGTTTTTGTTTTTTACAATCTAATACTTTGACATCATCTTTTTTTATTTTTACAGCAGTTTAAAAAATTATTTGTAAAGATTATTGATAAAAATGCCAGAAAAACCACTGAGCACAAAAATGCAATTAAAACGCTACAAACCAAAATGCTATGTATGTATCAATTTTCATTATTTATTATAGATTCCTGGCAAACATTAGTCCACAATGTTTTATTATCCCTCCCGAAAACCTCAAAAAGTACAGCTAAATTACTTTGTGCACAGTGATTGCCTTCTCTCTATAAGATTATGCAGTTTATTCCATAATTATTCTAGATAATATGCTATTAATGTATGGAATTGTGCAAATAATGGGCTCGGACATTAGAATAAAATAACATATAAAGCTGCATTTTAGGACATTTTGATATTCCTGAGGTCTTTACATGTTTTTTTCTAGTCTTGAACAACAGAGAGTATTAACGGATATTCCTATTTTCTCTCTATTTTTATGTCAACAGCAATTTTATGAGCTGAAAATCCTTCCTTATTTATTTTTTGCAATTTCAAAGCATGGCTTCTCTCGCACCCTGCATGTTTGTTTTTTAGATTTTTATTAGTGTAGTATTTATGTATGTATGCATATATTTATATGGCAATAACACAGGTATTTGAGGGATAGTTCAGGACCAGGAATACAAATAAGAATGTCCCCTCAGCAAATGCATACAGATTTCCTCTATCCAGCCAATCGAGGCCTTGATTCCATCCTTTTCATTGAGCTTCATTTGTCTGATTTAACAAGATAAGATTTGTGTGCTGATGCAGGCTGTTGTTAATGCAGAAGCCGTATGCACAATACCAACAACATTCTGGATCAGAAAGATGCATAAATCAGATATTCAAAAATTAGGTATGCAGCACACCAGTTTTATAGTCACAGTCTCAGAAATTGAAATGGCCCAGATTAATGTATCATATCTTACACACTGTCCGAGTGAATCAACTTTAATATATTGAACAGATTCACAGAACAAGACTTTGTTATCTAAGGAGCACTTGGAAAAAGGAATTGACCTGAGAATTTGATTTGGTTCAGGTAGTTCATGCTGTACAGCGGTATTTGAATCTTCTCACATAAAAATAAAATTTGTATTAGAAATGTTTTTCACATCATTCAATACTTGCTTATAGCTTTATGCTCAGAGTCTATTGCTTAAAGAATGTGCAGCACAAATAATATTTTAACATTGGATGTACAGTAGATGTACAATAGCAACAACTTCTGCAATATATGTATCCCCTGTATGTAAGTTTATGTCAGAACAGGGGACCAGACACATGAAGGAAATTATGAACATATTTTACTGTTGTCTATACTCTTCCTCAAAATAGATGTTTTCCTACATTTAAAAAAGATGTTTTCCTACATTTAAGGAGGCAATATACCTCTGCTTCTGACAGAATGGTCTTATGGCTTACAGGTTGCTGTGCATTGAAAGCAAGTAGAGTACATGCACTGGTTAGATGTTGAGTAGAGCTCCTCCAAGGTACATCACTTTTCTACATTGTATTACATGTACTGTAATGCTCTCTACCTCTACAACTCATATACAGCTCTCTATCTGTCCTACATGTACTGTACTGTTCTCTACTTGTTTTACTTGTACTTTATTGCTCTCTATCTGTACTATGTGTACTGAACTGGTCCCTATATGTACTGTACTGCTCTCTACCAGTACCACATGTACTGTAATGCTTCCTTTATGTACTGTACTGCTCTCTACCAGTACTACATGTACTGTACTGATCCTTATATGTACTGACTGCTTATCAGTACTGCATGTACTGTACTGCTCTCTATCGGTACTAAATGTACTATACTGATCCCTATATGTGCAGTTTTGTTCTCTTAATGTACTACATGAACTTTACTACTTTCTAGTCATGCTACTCTCTATACTATTGGTACTATATGTACTGCACTGTTCCCTATATGTAATGTACTGCTCTCTACCTATACCCTACGTATATACTCTCTGTCTCTACTGCTTATACACATCCAAGTCACATTATTATGGCCACCAAAGTAACTTCTGTGTGCGCAAACAGCAGCTGGACCAGCTGGAGGTGGCTTAATAAGGTCTTGGTAGGTTGTAACAGGTATCTAAATCAATGCTGAGTGCTGAACATACTACAGCTGCTGGAGGGTGTGTGGGGGAAAATTCATAGAGTGAACACAACTATTGAGGTGGCTCCACAGATGCTCAGTTGGGTTTAAGTTTGGGAAATTATGAGGCCATCATGGCACTTGCTGGTCTTGATCACTTTCTTCCAACCAATCAAATACTTTTTAGCCATGTGACATCTCATTGTCTTGCAGGAGAATCCCAGCTGTCCAGAGAAGACAATCAGCATGTTTGGGTAAACACGATCTTCAAGGATAGATTCACAGCTAGACTGGTTGAGTACCTTTCACATGGATGTGTTGGCCCAAATAATTCCATGAAAAAAGTTTCCAGACCATAATACTGCCACCACTAGCTTGTGTTCTTACAGCAATGGTTACAGGGTCTTTTTCCATAAGGTTTCTCATCTGACATACCAATGTTCATCCATTCGATGAAGCAGAAAATTTGACTCATTGGAGATGGTAACCCGGTCAATCAGCAAAGGTCCAATTATGATACTGCCCTAAAACTTGAAGCCTTTATGCAATGCCTGATGCAACTTCTTTAGCAGAGGTGGAGTGACCATCCATCTGCTTTGGAGTCCCATATGTAGGGTTCACTGAACTGTTATTTTAGACACAAGTCTAGTAGTCTCCTGCTTCATTTAAGAGGTGAGCTGTTATACTGTATTAGGTTGGTATGTCCTTGAGCACCTCTATAGACAATATTTACCTGTTACATTGATGTCATGTGGTGCTCTGTAGCTTCCATGTTGCTTAATCGCCCTGTTCACTCATGAGAGCAATGAGTGATATTTGTGCAGACAGCCTATTGCACACCTTATATACCCACCAAGCCAGCCAATGACATGAGACTTCCTTTAGGAGCTGTCTTAACTTAATTTTAGGTTCACAGATAAAACTGTGCGCTTGGCCCTGCTTTCATAACCACAGTTTTTACACTTCCTACAACCATACACCACACAAATAGAATTCTTGGAACACAAACTGCAGAGACTCTGCTTTTGATAATTTAAATACACACTATAAATAACTGTTGTCCTCAGCTGTTAATTGCCTCCTGCAAATCTATAACAATATTCTACTTCCATGACACTAAAAGCAATAAAATTGGCAACATTTTAGTAAGTGGGAGATTTGAATGCTGAAGTAGGTGTTAAAATTTGAAAATTACTGTTCAATTCTGGTCTGTGAATAAATGAGCATGTGGCTCCTGTGCTCATGGGAGCTTTAGGGCAACTGTCCTGCATGTGCATGCGTCAAGACAGCATAGGTATTTCTCTCTACCTGTGGTATATGTACTACATTGTTATGTACCTGTGCTACATGGACTGTACTATTCTCTATAACTACCACTCATTTACTGCTCTCTACTTGTAGTGCATATACTGTATTGCTCTCTACCTGTGATATTGTACATGCACAGCACAGCTACTGTATGTACCAATACTATATGCCTTGGACTGAGAGTAACCTACACGGCGCAGGTACGGAACATACTGTTTTGTTGTCTGGCTGTTGTGCATATATAGTCCTGCTTTTTACCTGTACTACATGTCCTGTGCTGCTCTCTACCTCTACTGCCCATATACTGCTCTCTACCTCCACTGCTCATTTACTGATTTCTACCTATTCTAATTTTGAGGTTAGATATGGTGGTTTGCCACTTATACCTTGGTTGTAGTGTGGAGATGTACTGTTTCCTCCACTTGTCCCAAAAGGTATTAGCGAGGCTTTGTACCTGTCTCCATTGACGTTTGTAAAGATCTTTAGATGTGAATTCTCCTACAGGAGCATTAACAATGCCAGTCTTCTGAGTAAGCAGCATAGCAGGAGTAAGGATCGCTGGATCTTCTGGATCACTTGAAATTGGGATTAAAGGTCTGGCATTAATAATGGCTGAAACCTCTGCTAGTCAGGTAGTTAAACACTCATGAGTGAGCCTTGCTGTACCAACTTGCAATAGGAAAGAGTCCAGGATTTTTTGTGCTATCCCTATCATTCTCTCCCAAGCTCCACCCATATGAGAAGAATGCGGTAAATTGAAAGTATAACCTTGCTCACTTAGGTATCTTTCGACACTGAGTGTATCCAGGCTTGTAGGAATTTGTAGTTCTTTAGCTGCTCCAACAAAGTTAGTGCCTCTGTCAGAACGAATGTGTTTCACTGGCCCTCTGATGGCAATGAATCGCCTAAGAGCGTTTATGAAGCTTGAACTATCCATAAATTCAATTACCTCTATATGAATAGCTCGGGTGGACATATAAGTGAACAGAACTGTCCACCGTTTGCTATTGGATTGACCTCCTCTGGTGTATTGAGAAACTATGGCCCAGGGACCAAATACTGTACATCAAGACCCACGTTGGTAAAAGGAGGATCTGTACTAATCCTGTCAGATAGAAGATTGGCCATCTTCTGTGTTTTGAAAATACCTCACATTTTTCGGCAGGTAACATTTGAAAATAAACTTACTCATGCATCGCTTTGCTCCAACTATCCACAGTCCAGCAGCTCGTAAAGCCCCTTCTCTTAAACAGCAGGCCCTGATGTTTTACCTCATTGTGGTAATGTTGTACAAGCAAAGAAGCAATATGATGATGACCTGGAATTACCAAGGGATGTGTTTCAGCAAAGTCTATTTCGGCTTTCTTGAGGTATCCTCCAACTCTCAATAGTTCATCTTATCAATGAACGGATACAGTTTCTTCAAAGCACTGTTTTTGGGATAGGTCTCTGGTTAGTGATGCTCTCGACTTCTTTGGCATAGACTTCTTGTTGCACAGTCCGAATGATCAAACTCTTGGACTGATCAAGTTCACTTACTGTGTAGACATTTTTACATCCTTTACAGTCATTGGTATGCGTTGTCAAGGCATTTTTGAAAGAACATGCTATGTGGGTTAAGTAGGTGATGGCTCGAATAAGTGATTTCCAGGTAGAGAATCTACTAAATCTGTAAGACTTGAGGCTGCTGCTTTTAACTTCTGTATGCAAAGCTGACACCTGAGGATGGACTTCAGCATCTGTGTCTACATCCACTAGTTCAAATTTGTCAAGATTTGTGGTGTTGTTCTCTGAGTTGTACAGAAGTGTAGGAAGTGCAGGACCTGTAAACCATGTTGTATCTTTTAGGCGGTCAACAGCTGTAGATCTAGTTGCTTAGTCTGCAGGATTATTGTCTGTAGGTACAAAATGCCATTGTTTTGGACAGGTTAACCTTCTGATTCGTAACACCCTGTTGTTGACATAGACATAAAAACGCTTTGTTTCGTTGTATATATATCCCAGGACTACTTTGCTATCTGTGTAAAACTCAGCATTTTTTATATCCATATTCAGTTCTGCGTGATCAGAACAAGCTCAACTGCTAATACTTGCAGCATAAAGTTCTAGTCTGGGTATTGTGTGTTCAAGTTTTGTTTTGCCCATGAAAAATCCAATGTGGAATTGTCCTTTGACATCTATTTTCTTCAGATAGGCTACAGCAGCAATAGCTTTTACTGAAGCATAAGAAAACACACAGAGTTTTTGTATTTGAATTTCAGTTGATGTAATAGGTGCATATGAACGTGCGACACAAAGACTAGATAGAGTAGTTAGAGAGTTCTTCCATTGTATCCACTGTTCTTTTCTTTCAATAGTGATTGGATCGTCCCAGTCTAAAGTATCACGGTTTAAGTCTCTGAGTATTTCTTTACCTTTTATAGTGTCAGGAGCCGCAAATCCTAACGGGTCGTAAAAGCTGCTTATGGTAGACATGACTCCTCTTATGGTAAAGACTTTTTCTTCTTTGCCTACTTGAAAAGTAAAGGTGTCAGACTGTAAATCCCAGAGAAGTCCAAGACTACGTTGCATAGGAAGAGTGTCAGTACTCAAATCTAAGGGTGACATGTATGAACGGGCTTTTTGCCTGTTTTTTGGCGTAACCTGCGCCTTCCCCGCCTGAATCCGCTGTCGGACGCAGGGATGCAGTGTTAGGCGCAGCGTTCGCCACTTTCGGCTGTGCCTCACGTGAAGTGGCGGGCAATGGGCGCGGTGTAGGCATTCCGGGGCGGGACGCGGAGCGTTAGAAAACTCCGAGGCATGTACAATCGCGAGTCGGCAAAGTGCGGCGCATGGCAGCGCTCGGAAGCTCCGACAGGCAGACCTGGTTGATTCTGGTCTAAATGCTCCGGCGGAGGCGAAGTGAAGCGAGAACGGAACATGCGAGGAAACATATAGAAGATCGCAAGAGAAAGCTCGACTCTCAGCTCCGTGCGGCATGGAGTATGATTCCCAAAAAATCGCCTTTATAAAGGCGTAAAACATTCTCAGAAAAATAACTCAAACCTTCAAAAATAAAAAATACATAGATAAAATCACTTTCCAAAAATCTAGAACGGCGCAATATCAGGAATTAGGATCTTGGAAATTGCCGGGAAATACAGTACTTCAAATTCTGTAAGCTCTTCTCATTGGTCGGCATAAATCGGCCAATCAGAATAGGAGCGACAGTGAACCATTAAAACCTAGGGAGAAATATTGACCAATCAAAATCAAAGGCGGGACAGTTCAAAATACAGTAAAAATGCAGAAAAGAGCTGATTGGTTGAGCTAGCGGGGGCTTGGCTATCTCGGCCAATCAGAATAGGAGCGACAGGGACCCATTCTAACCTATGGAGAAGTTTTGACCAATCAAAATCACAGGCGGAACAGTTCAAAATACAGTAAAAATGCAGAAAAGAGCTGATTGGTTGAGCTAGCGTGGGCTTGGCTATCCCAGCCAATCAGACGGCGAGCTACTTGTCTCATTGTAGTCTATAGAGAGATCGGCGCAATGAAATATCTGCTCTCAGCGCCGTGCGGCATGGAGTATGATTACAAAAATCATTTTTATTAAGTGTAAAATATTATCGGATAAAGAGCTGAAACCTTCTATAAACATAAATAAAATCACTAACAACGCATTTGTCGCCGAGACCGGCGCTACATCGGGAATTGGGATATTTGAAATTTCCGGGAAATACAGTAATTAAAATTCTGTAAGCGTTTCTCATTGGTCGCATAAACCAACCAATCGAATAGGAGCGACAGTGTCCCATTAAAACCTATGGAGGACTATTGACCAATCAGAATAGGAGCAACAGGGGCCCATTATAACCTATGGAGAAGTTAGAACCAATCAAAATCAAAGGCAGGACAGTTCCCATATACAGTAAAAGGCAGAAAGGAGCGATTGGTTTGAGCTAGGCGGGGGATTGGCTATCTCAGGCAATCAGAGCGCGAGCTACTTGTCCCATTGTAGTCTATGGAGAGATCGGCGCAATGAAATCTCGGCTCTCAGCGCCGTGCGACATGGAGTATGAATAAAAAAATTATTTTTATTAAGTGTAAAACATTATCAGCTAAAGAGCTACAACCTGCTCTAAAAATAAATCAGTTAAATCCCTAACAACACGTTTGTCGCCGAGAACCGGCCTACATAAGGAATTGCAATATAAAAAATTGCCGGAAATACAGTAATTAAAATTTGTTTAAGCTCTTCTCATTGGTCGGCATAAACCAGCCAATCAGAATAGGAGCGACAGTGGCCCATTCTAACCTATGGAGGAGTAATTGACGAATCAGAATAGGAGCGACAGGGACCCAAATTATAACCTATGGAGAAATATGACCAATCATATTCAAAAGCGGGACAGTTCAAAATACAGTCAAAATGCAGAAAAGAGCTGATTGGTTGAGCTAGCGGGGGCTTGGCTATTCCGGCCAATCAGAGCGCGAGCTACTTTCTCATAGAGTTTTATGGGAAAAGAAATGCAGAGAGCGAGCGACGCTCTTATGGGTTTTCTAATGCAATCTGTAATAAAACTGTACATGGCCGAAATCAAATGATAAGACTACAGAAGTTGTACCGATGTTTATATAAAATGATCAATAATATGGGGTAACGAAAAAAAAATATTAATTCAATAAAATCATGTTTATTTCTTTATTTTTGTTACACCCATACTATTGATCCTTGGCTAACGAAAATAAAAAAGTAAACATGATTTTATTGAATTAATATTTTTTTTTTCTTACCCCCATATTATTGTTCATTTTATATACACATCGTCTTATCATTTGATTTCGGCCATGTACAGTTTTTATTCCCAGATTGCATTAAAAACCCATAAGAGCATCGCTCGCTCTCCCATTGGTCCAAATAACCGCGCCTCTTTAACTTAGCCAATCACAAACAGAGCTCGCTCTGCATTTTTTTCCCCATAGAACTCTATGAGAAAGTAGCTCGCGCTCTGATTGGCCGGGATAGCCAAGCCCCCGCTAGCTCAACCAATCAGCTCTTTTCTGCCTTGTTACTGTATTTTGAACTGTCCTGCCTGTGATGTTGATTGGTTCTAAACTTCTCCATAGGTTATAATGGGTCCCTGTCGCTCCTATTCTGATTGGTCAATATTCTCCATAGTTTTAAGGACACTGTCTCCCAATTCTGAGGGGTTTTGGTTTATGCCGACCAATGAAAAACACTTACAGTTTTTGAATTATGTTTTTCCCCGGGCAATTTCGAATATCCCAATCCTGATGTAGCGCCGGTCACGGCGACAAACACGTTGTTAGTGATTTTATTAATGTATGTTTATAGAAGGTTTCAGCTCTTTTTCAGAGAATTTTTTACACTTAATAAAAATGATTTTTTTTAATCATAATCCATGCCGCACGGCGCTGAGAGCTGAGAGTTCAGTGCCCCGATCTCCGAAAAGACAAACAATGGGACAAGTAGCTCCCCCTCTGATTGGCTGGGATAGCCAACCCCCGCTACTCAACCAATCACTCTTTTATAATTTTTACTGTATTTTGAACTGTCCCGCTTTGATTTGATTGGTCAATAGTTCTCCATGGGTTTTTTAATGGGTCTCTGTCGCTCCTATTGTATTGGCTGAGCTAGCCAAGCCCCCGCTAGCTTAACAATCAGCTCTTTCTGCCCTTTTATTGTATTTTGAACTGTCCCGCCTTTGAATTGATTGGTCAATTCTTCTCCATGGGTTTTAAGGGTTTTCACTGTCGCCCCCTATTCTGATTGGCTGGTTTATGCCGACCAATGAGAATAGTTTACAGAATTTGAATTACTGTTTTTTCCCGGCAATTTTCAATATCCAAATTCCCGATAATAAGCCCGTTCTGGATTTTGGGAAAAGTGAATTTTATTTCTGTATTTTGTTTGTAGGTTTGAGCTCTTTTTCAGAGAATGTTGTACGTTTTATTAAAGGCGATTTTTTTATTCATACCCCGCACGGACATTTTTAATGATTTCTCGCTGTTTTCCCAGCCTGTCTCAAATCGGAATACAGTGTGAGCGAAAGTCCCGCACTGCGCCTAAGTCCCGCACTGCGCCCCACACACTGCGGGGCCCGGGGCGGACTTTACATGCAAATGTATGAGCGCACTACCTCGGGCAGCGAATCATAGGCGCAGCGCCGCACTGCGCCTAAGCCCCCGCACTCCCGCCCCACACACTGGCGAGGCACGGCGGACTTTACATAGTATGTATGAGTGCGCCCCAGCGCCGACATAAATCAGGCGCAAATTTCGCCATAAAACTGGCGGAAAGGTGCGCTCCGACGCGGCGAGATTCATACATGTCGCCCCAAGTCTTTTAAGTCATTCGAGTAGTCAAGTGTTGGAAAGGCTTCCATTAATTCTTTACTGTTGGATGCAATTTTATGAAGTCTTAAGTTTCTTGGACTCTCTTGAGAAGACTGATTGCAGCCTCATTTTGGGTAGTAATTTTAACAGTCTCCACATAAAAATCCTTCTACAAAATGTCTAAATCGATCCATATTTTTTCTCACACTCCTTAGTGGGAAGCTTGGCCCTAAATGGCTCTGCAGGGGAATGCTGTTACCAAAAATTTTGTACCCCCCCATGCGATACTCTAGGGATCTTTGGAAGGGACATTATCTCTGAACCCAAAATTTAAAAAGTTTCAGTGTTCGTCTTTTACCCCGAAGCAGTGAAACATCTTTGGGTGCAGCCTAAAAAGCAACAGAGTCTCTACGAAAGCGAAGAAGTACTCCAAGGAGTTGTTTTTTCAGGTTGGTCCTGACAGAAGGCATTGTTTAAACACTCATCATGCTTGGGACTGGGGGGGGGGGAACACTACCTTTTTGACCTGGTTTCTTTTGGGGGGTACACTCCAAAGGGCAAATACCAGCACTTTTCCCCAGAGTCTTTTAAAGTAGGAGCTATTTTCTGCAATGAAACCCTCTTCCCAAAATATTCTCCATGAATGTAAAAAAGTGGTCTTTCTATCTGGTTTCTCAGAAAATTACGTGTTTAAAAGAAATGAACTATTTTATACTTGTTCTCTGTTGGGTTTGGAAAGTGTGGTCTCAAAACCAGAAGGGAAGAGGAGCAACCCAATTGTTTTGGGAAATTTTCTTTGGTTATTCCTTGCTCCATTATTGTTAGGGAACAGTTTTCTTCAAATGACATTGGACCTGATTGTACTCTTTAGTTTTTCTGGAAAACTGTGCATCCTAAATGGTCTTGGTCACTGTCACAGGCATAATTGTCACATTGAAGAAACCCATAAAGGGACATGGTAATTTGAAGGCTGGGGGGTAGTCTTTGAGGTGGAAATTATTTCACACGGTTGGAAAAGAGAAGGGCGTCCATTCTCTAGCGTGGTTGGGAAGCATGTTGTTAACAGAGGTCCCGGTTCGTGCACATTCCCTAACAAACATCTCCTATAATGACCCATCCTAGATCAAGTTTCTGGGCATATGGAGCATTGTGAGGGAAAATTAATTTTTGGGTTTTAGCTTTGTGAATCTCTCAAGATATCTCTCCAAAGGAGTAGGATTATCTTGCTTGAGCATCAAGTTCTGGTATAAGATGAGCTAACACCTCAAATGGGAAATGAAAATTCTACAACATCTGGTGTATGGATTTCAGCCCTATTTCTGGGAAACTGGTTGCACTCGATTATGGTAGGTAAGGGCAAGCAGGTGAGACCACCAATAGACTCTATCTGGTAGCCAGTAGCTCTCCTCCCCGCCGTCTCAACGGTACCTGCACAAGTCTTTAGTGAGTAGGGAGCGCTGGGTCCTTTGATGTTAAACATTTCGAAGAAAGCAGATCTGGCTAGAGACTTGTTACTTTGGTCATCTAGAATTGCATAGATCTTGATTGCTTTGTCTTTGTGGCTTGTTGGATAGACTCTGACCAGGCATATTGAGAAGTAACTGCTGGTGTATCTGTACTAGCATTACTCTCTCCTTCACCATGTTCCTCCACCATGTGCTTTCTGCATGTAGTAAAGTCCATGGGGCTGGACCGGAGTGGAAAGCTGTGTTGTAATCTGTTCTGTCACACTCTGTATATTTTACACTGACCTTACAGTCCTTGGCAAAGTGTGATGTCGACAAGCAACAGTTGTAGCATATGTTGTTCTCCTTGAGGAAGGTTTTGCGTTCTTCCATCGACTTTTCCCTGAAGACTCTGTATTTCAGTAAAGAGTGTGGCTTCCTGTGCAAGGGACACTGCTTACTGGGATCCTTGATCGTGGCGTTCTGTTAGACTAATTTGTAGGAGGATATTGGTTTTGTGAACTGTCACTGGTGTTCTATGATGCTTAAGACCATAGAGTGACAGATGACATTGTAAAAAACAAAGCTTGGGTAATTTCTAATCTTTGCTTGCTGTTAACAAAGTCCACAAACCACCAAATAGAGGAAATGGTAAAACTGTGGGGCTTGTTTATATCTGGGCCCATGTGTGACCCACTTATCTTGTAGGTTGTAAGGAAGCTTTTGTACTATAGGGGTTTACAGCTCTGGCTGTGCCCAAAAATGCAAGTCCTGATAGATCTCCATCTGCTTGGCAACCGTAGTTCCATTAGCAAGATACTTAGTTCCCCTAAGTTTCTGGTTTTCCCCTTTCTAGCTATTCTAGGGAAGTCATCAATTATTTTGAACAACGCGGTTTCTATAGCCTCTGCTGTACCTTAACACTCATCTAGTCTCTCCAAGATCATCTTAAGACCTGTTTCGGGGTAACTTATGTTAATGCCTCTTATCCTCTTAGCATGCTCACAGATTCATTTTTGAGCCACTTTACTAGGAGATCAACTCTTCCCTACATGACATCTCCAAGTCTCTGATCGTATTCTGGAAAGAGGATCGTCAACTTTATAGTTTTCCAACGATCGCTGAACTTTACAAGTCCTTTGTTGACCAGCCCCACGTCGAGCAAAGAACTTAGCAAAGTCCGTTTGTGGCTTGATTTCACTGAAATGGGTCGCTGGAGAATTATTCTGGTGTAAATGAGGTGTATGATCATACCTGTTAGGAATCTTTGCATCAGTCCTGTCAGTATCATACCCTTTAGGGGTGAAGTGACTTCCTCTGTGCTGGAATGAAGACTGGATTCTTTGTTGAGTGAAGTCTAGTGTTGAGCGATTTTTATCGACAAAGTTGAAATCGGCAAGGTTTTTATGGTGATCGAAATTTCCAGATCATGCGATAATTAAGGTTAAAATCTGAGCATCATCTATTAAGATCGAGCCTTTTTCGGCGCTTCCTGTAATTTTTGGCGGCCAGCAAATCAGATTACAGAATAAGCAGGGTGAGAGTGTGTGCGACGTCATGACTGGGATGTGATGGTTGCGATTGGCTGAAAAATCACATGACCCTCGTTTTACATAGAACACGTTTCCTGTTTCAGGGCCTCAGTGTCTCTCAGCGTCTCAAAGGGATAGGGCCTGCGCTCTGCCTTTTGGCCAAACAGCTCAGCGAAATTAGTATATTTCTGCACAGAGAAACCTCTACTATTAGCTGTGATCCTTCCAATTTAGTTAGTTAGAGATTTGAAGATTTTATTGTTAGCTAGAGAATTTTAAAGCAGCATCACCCTGAAAATCACGGGGTGGGAGCGGGGGGGGGGGCCCCCGGGGGCGAACCAACAACTCTATCTAAAAAGAACATGGATAAAGTTCCCCAAAGACTTAGTGAGACATTGTAGTGGAAATCTTATTTTTAAAACAGTTTGCATTAAAAATATTTCCTGGGGTTTGGGGGGGCCTAACTTATTTTGGTAACATCATTTCTAGTAACTGCGGGCTCTTTGTTAGCTGCAAAACTCCACTTTTATTTTTAGATACATTTCAGATGGCTTACATTTTCTCAATTTACCAATTACACTGTGACTGTTTGATATACTCCAACTTGCAGTTAAATTATCAATACAGCAATCTTGTAGTCAGCACAGGTTGTTTGTTGTGCCAAAAATACCGTGTATCGTACGAAAACATCAACAGTTTACGTGTTTTTGGACTTTTGCGCACCCAGCATTTGTTCATTGAATGCCGCATCCAACTAAATCTTAAAACAAGCAATTCTATATTCCCACCAGACACACACACACACACACACACGGTGCAAAAAATACCGTTTATTATACCAAAACATAACAGTTACGTGTTTTTTTGACTTTTTGCGCACCCAGCATTGTTTCATTGACCAGCATCTACCTAAATCATAAAATAGACAATTCTATAGTTCATATACCACAGGTGACTTGAAAGGTGCAAAAAATACCGTTAATTATATCAAACATAACAGTTTACCGTGTTTTTGACTTTTGCAACCAGACATTGTTCATGACGCAGCATCTACTAAATCTTAAACAGGCCATTCTATATCAGCACAGGTGAATTGAAAAGGTGTCAAAAAATAACCGTTTATTATACAAAAACATAACAGATACAGTGTTTTTTTTGGACTTTTGCCTAGTCCAGGATTTGTTGATAGACACACTTGCAGTTAAATTTTGAATCCAGCAAATTTTGTTTTGATTAGAGGGATTTGAGAAATAAGCCTGTGATTTGCCGTCTTATTTAATAAGAAGACTTTCCAAAACTATTCCAAACCTTCTCAAATTTTTATATTCTGAACATGAGCGAAATGCCAGTGGTAAAGCGAGCAAAAGAGGAGGGTAGCACATAGGAGGTAGAGCGGTAAGATAGAAGGTGCTCCTTCCAGTGCTGGACGAGCACACGCACATCGCCAGCGGATCGTCAGTTGCAGGACCGTCAGGCCTGTCTCGCTGGCATGAGCCCTGTGAACTAAGTAAACGAACATCGTCGCAATCTGTTCCTTCGTGGTTAATGCAACCTGCATCTAGCAGTCTACCCTTCCCTACGTCCTCGCAGTCATTGGGCCCACAAATTCGTCATCCAGCATCATCACGCATCCGTCCAACCATGAGCAGCCCAAATGTTCCAACTCGTGTACCACCACTGTGGATAATCCATTGTCTTAGCAAGACCTCTTTGAATGACAAAATGCGGTTGGGGTCAGAAGGCATGTTAAAAGATCAGAGATGATTTTAGTCTGCTCTGGACCCTAATTACAGATGCCAATCAGAGGAGGTGAAGGAAAGCCGGTCAAACGGGCCAAAAATCCGGGCGGTCTGCAACGCCTTGCAGTGCCCCTTGCTTGTAGCCCGCATTTCTTGAATGCAGAAAAGTCATACGCACCAAGTCACCTGTGCTGATGGATGATGATGATTGATGACGACATTGAGCGGATCCATCCTTGGTCTTTTCCGCAGAATTTGGCTTGCGAGCGCTTCATCATGTGAAGCGAGGGAGGAAGACGATGGGGTAAATTTGGTCAAATACGGGTCCCGCCACAAAAAGGAGAGGCGGATCGCCCAAGAAAAAAAGTCCGCTGATATGATCCGCCAGCCACGGTCAAGCGTCAAACCCCGCTCCTCGCTTGTCGCCCCGTCACAAAAGTCAGGGACCTACTCAAGCCTGGGCCTTCTTTGAGCGCGAAGCCTCTGATTCCACCCAAACTCCGCGATGTGCAATATGTGCCGCCATATAGCCGTAAACGTATAAAGAGTAGATGGCACATAACCACACCAACATGTCTAGTCACATGCAGCGAATGCATGAGTTGAAATGGGAGGAACACACTTGGCCAAACAAAAGGCAGACCGAAGCCGGAGCTCTCTCCAAACACTACCACACCCCTCTGTCACTCCGCCTCCTCTCCTCCTCCGCCACCACCAAGCGTTCCTCATCTCCCATCGTCTCTCAGAGTCATATCAGGTACAGCCATCCGGCTTCAGCCTCCAAACCGTCGCCCGAGTACCACGCAGCACCACCGAGAGACCCCCATCCTACCCCTTCTCCTTCTGCCAGTTTTGACGACCTGCACGCCGTACAGCGGCCAGTCTAACGGCGGGGGGGGCAGGGGTGCCTTGCTGGGGGTCTTTTTCTCAGGTTGGAGAGTAGTGTGGGGGGCAGAAGAAAATACACTTTGAAGTAACCCAAACCATCCCAAAGCCCACAAGCCTGAATGTTTTGGCATTGCCGGAGCTTTTGCCTTGAAATGTTGCCTTTCCGTCCCGTCTGTGGACACAGATGGGTTCCGCCCACGTCATGCGGCCTCTCCCTCGCCCAATACCAAATGCCGAGCAGGGCATTTCTTTGCCAGAAAAGCCATCCCGCCCTGGCAGCCACGTGTCACTAAAATTTCAAGCGCGTTGTCTGCATCTTGTGCCCTGGAAAAAAGTCCATCTGAACCACCGATCACATGACTATAATACGGGCCAAGGCCGCTATAATCTCCCTGTGACAGCTCACTGTATGTAGCTGGTAGGATTTCTGGGGGTGAACGGTGGCTCTCAGGCTATCGGCGCACGCTCTTTCAAAACCGCAGGAGTGGTGCAGGGTTCTTTCCCCCAAGGTCCTCTGTGGCATCACACGTGGCCAGAGACACCAGTCCATGTTGCAAATTAATCTGCCTTGGAGAACCGTCCCCCACAGCAGGTCAGGAGCTGTGGACGGCTTTCCCTGCAAACGAGACCGAGCGCCATGGCTGGTGAAAAGAACCTTGTGCCCAAGGCAAGGTGGTGGCGATAACGGGCGAAATCTGCCTGGGGGCCGCCCTTAAGATCGGTAGGCTGTAGCACCACTTCCCTTGCCTGGGTCACAATGTCCATGAACCTTTTCGTCCGAGAATGTTCTAAAGAGCTACCCGGGTCTGGGACTGCCTGCTTGAAAAGGCTCGAGGTCTGAAGTTTTCGCACTTCCGTCCCAGCCGTTCGCTACCCTGCTTTCGTCCCGCCTGGCTGCGTTGAACGTCATTTTCGGCCTCCCCGTCTAACCCGTCTCATTGTTGGACGAGGCAATCACTCTGGAATTCCACCCTCCACATGACTCCAGCGATTGTGGCAACCAACGCAATGCCATACGAAGTAACGAAGTGACACAGGGTGTCCCTGACCAAGCAGCGGTTGCCCGGCACCTCGGGGTGTTGAACCACCGAGAGTGCGAGGCAGTGAAAGAGCTCTTCAACCATCCTTGCCATTTTTGAAGAGCCACAAAGAATGGTCAGTGAGCGGGACAATGCCCTTGACCAGCAATGAGCTTGTGGTGATCTTAGTTCAGGAACGATCGTTGGACACTCTAAAACAACAGGTCCCGCCAGCGACGGAGGAGGATACGGACACAGATGCGGACACGGAGCCTTTCTCATCCTCCGTCAAATCCACAAGGCCCGACAGTTTCACAATTTCCATCGGTCTTCATTAGGCAATGGTTCGGGGTTCAGATCTAGTGCAAATGAGGCGCAATCAGCTCTCAAGGGTGCATCATCTATCTCAGGCAAGTCAGGCTGTGTTGAAGCTGTGCGGAAAAACGGAGGAGGAGGAGGAGGAGGTATTCCTATACAACCGAGCTTACCGGACGTCCCTGCCTTGGGGAAAGAGGGTTGGCTCGCGAATTTGAGGCGGAGGAGGAAGACTAGGTAATGATCAGTTTTGCTATGCCCCTCGCCCAGAGGCTTGGGAAATCAAGGCTCCATCTCTCACATGATGCTTGGATGCTCCATTTCTTCCTCCAACATGATCCTCGCCATAAGGCCATCAAAATGAAAACAGTAACCTGGTTGGCCATCCCCCTCTGGAATCCCCGGTACAAAACAAAACCAGCACTTTCCTTTCCACCCACCGCAAATAGAGGAGTAAAATGCAGGAAATGGAGACCTTGCTGATTGATCAACTGGAGAAGACATCTGGTCTTGCGTCTCGCTTCACGTTCCTCCAAATGTCACGTGGAACAACATCATCGACGTGACAGCAGTAGAGTGACAAGTAGCGTACGGCAGCAGCATTCAAGTGCGGCGCCGGCAAAGCTAATGGTGACCTCTGGCAATCTTTTGGTTTACCACCTCACCAACGCATGCAATTGCAGGGCACGACATCCCACACACAGAGATCAGCTTAATATCATGGTGCAAACGACTATTCTGCGTCTCAACACCGATGTTTTTGCATGTATTCGCCGGACCCAATAGACTTCTGGTTCCAAAATGGACGAATGGGCCCAGCTGGCTCGTCACACGCCATAGAGGTGTTGTCCTGCCCACAGCCAGCGTCATATCGAGCGGGGACCTTCAGCACAGCTGGAGGTGTCATAACAGACAAACGCATCCGGCTTTCCACAGATATGTGGATCGTTGCTTTCATTCAAGATGAATCAGTGCCATGATCTCTGATGAATTGTGGTCTCAATTGCCGAGGTCACCGATTAGTTGCCGGACTACTCACATTCCTTTCAAACAGAAATGGTCCTCTTGAAAACTTTTTTTAAAAGATCATTTCCTTCTGGCAATTTTTATTCTCTTTTTCCTCTTTTATTCTCTTTGCTGTGAGGAGACGTGTAAAAGGACAGCAAGGTTTCAAGAACAACACCGTATTCCCATTTACTCACTTTATCTTAATAAGTTTTCGCATTGAGTCATTGGTTTTGAGTCATGTTGCTTGGCGTGAGATACAGCTATAATTATGGTCCTTTGGAACGGAAAAGTGGCTTCTGAAGTGGCAAATTCTTCCCTCAAAATTTTTAATAGTGGCTGAAAGTCATATTTATAATTTTTTTGGGGTCAGTAGCTGTGAGATAAAAACAAGCAATAATCATGGTCCTTGGAACAGAAATGTGGCTTCTAATGGGCAATTTCTCCCTCACAATTTTTAACAGTGCCATGAGAAGTCATATTTATAATTTTTTGGGGTCATGTAGCTGTGAGATACAGCAATAATCATGGTCCTTTTGAACAGAAAATGTGCTTCTAAGTGGCATTCTCTCCTCACAATTTTTAACAGTGGCTGATAAGTCATTTTTAATAATTTTTTTTTTTGGACCGGGGGTTCATGCTGCTTTGAAATGCAGCAATACTACAGGTCTATATAAAAAAATGTTGTTTCTAACAGACATTTGTCTTCACAACAATGTGACCAAAGTGGCTCAAGTGTCATGCTTTTAATTTTTTGTGGGGGCATTTTTGCTTGAAATGCACACAATTACTACAGGTCCGATTCTAAAATATGTTGGTTTTCTAATTAACATTTGTTCTTCACAATTGTCAAAAGAGGCTCATGGGTCATTTTTTGGCAATTTTTGGGGGGCATTTATGCTAGTGAATACAGCTATACACTACAGGTCCTATTCAAGAAATGTTGTTTCTAACAGACATATTGTTCTTCACAATTGTCTCAAAGTGGCTCAAGGGGTCATGCTTTGAATTTTTGGGGGCATTTTGCTGTGACATGCAGCTATACTACAGTCCCATTCTAAAAAATGTTTGTTTCTAACAGACATTGTCTTCTTGCACAATTGTCCAACAGTGGCTCAAGGTCATGCTTTGAATTTTGGGGGCATTTTAGCTGGACATGCAGCTATACTACAGGTCCTATGTTCTAAAATGTTGTTTCATAACAGAAATTTGTTCTTCACATTGTCTCAAGGATTGGCTCAAGGGTAATGGTGCTGTCAAAACGGAATAGGTAGTGAACACTGTTAATGGACACATATTGAGCAAAATGACTTGTTTTTGCAAGATACTTTACACATAGCTATCAATCCCTGTATTAAGACAACCCATTTAATACAATGAAAAAAAGAGAAAACAAAGACATGGTGGGATTCCATCCTATTTTAAAAATGTTGTTTCTAGAATTAAACTACTTAAAAAACTTGAATGCATCAAAATAGCTGGTAAAAAAACATTCCTCTGATAGGTACAAGGGAGGTACAGAAATACTTGACCAATTAGGTTATTCAGAGGACATGGAGTATGGAAGCAACAAGACAGAGAACACCAAAGTACAGAGACCATTTTCCCTCCAGCACGTTGAGTAGAAATGAGAAAAATAATGCCAAGCGAAAAGGGAACCTGGTGTAACAGGAGCGTCTAACCACGCCATGTATTTCCAGTGAAGCTCACTTGGTCCGCACTCATAAAACGGAGGGGCAAGCGCTAATACCAGGTTTGACTGAGTACTGAGGAAGGCAGGAGTCTCACACTTCCCTTCCGCACTCTGCTTCAGTCACGACGAGTTTTATTTGTTGAGCTCCTCATCACAGGCTTAACCTGCGTGGTTTAATAGATGAACGGAACGCCAGCCTGGGCTCTCCACCGCACCCACTGTAATCCGGCCCCTGGGTCATGCTGGTGGAGCACGGGAACAGTTCTAGTACATGTCCTTTTCAACTAAAATGGTGGGTTGAAAGACTCCTTTTTCCGGCACTTTGTAATCTGGGGGTCAGACCAGGTTTAATGGTCATACTTGTGGCCCAGGACATGGGACAGTATATGTCCCAGTTCACTAAATTGTGGTTGAAAGACCCTTTTTCTGGCACTTTTTAAACTGTGGGCAGAAAACAGTTAAATGGTCCATTCTGCGGTACAGGACAGATATAGTTAGTAGTCCAGTTCAAACAAAAATGAGGTGGTTGAAAGACTCCTTTTTGCGGCACTTTTTAAATAATCTGGGGGTTATGCAGGATTCGGGCTACATGCCTGCTTTCCAGGACAGGGATATTCAATGTCCAGTTCAAGTAACATAGATGGTTTCAAATCATACTTAGCCTCTGGCACTTTTTAATTTGTGTGATGCAGGTTTAAGAGGTCAGCTGTGAGTTATCAACGAACAGGGATAGTGAATGGTCCTGTTGACTTTTTTTCTGTGACTTTTTATAACCTAAAGTGTGTTGCCTAAGATGTAGCAACGTTTATCCATTTTGACTGTTGATGGATGTTAATTTCACAGCTTCTCTCATCCTGCCTTGTTTGGTGTGTAATAATGAAGGTTGTTTGTTGCACTCTCCCATAGACTTTAATGGTAATTCGCATCATAATCGATGCTTCACTAATCGAAAAACCTAAAATCCGATAAGCCGGCCAACTTCGACTATCCGCTATGAATCTCGATAGCCAACGCAATCGCTCACACACTAAGTGTAAGTCCACTGAGCTGTGTCACGCTGCTCTGCATCCACTTGCTTTGGTCTTGAACTGTTGTCCTGAAATCAGTTCCCTGCTGACAGGATAGGATGTCTCTTGGGTTGGCTCAGCGATAGTATCTTTGGTTTCTTGGAGCAGGCTGAGACTTGCTAATGGATTTTTGGATTGGACGAACTACTGAGTGCGCTATGTAGTGGATCTTGAGGGCTTCTTGCTCTACTAGGCCAAGGCACATTACTGTGTCCATGTAAGTAACTACCAGCAGCATACGATGCATAGCTGCTTCTAAGATTTCTGCTTTCAGCTATGGCGCTGCTGTTTCTTTTCTAATAGTGATTTCTCCAGTGTTACTTGTAGGAGTGTGTCCTTTCCAGCTCTAATGAGGCCTACGTTTGCTCTCTCTCTGCTTGTTTTTTCTCACACGCTCTGCTTCCAGGTCTGTTTTCTGTCATACCCTCTCTGCTTCGGTACGCTTGTTGTAACTTCCATTTGAATCTCTTTTGTTTCAGCAAAGCAGCTCGAGCCTTTGCTTCTTTCAGCGCTTTGCGGCGGAAGACAGATAGCGGCTGCACTTCGACAGATGATGCATTTGGAGGAGCTGGCTCTTTACCTTGTCCCTTTAGATAAGAATGATTGGCTCTGCGACATGGTGTGACCTGTTTTGAATCGCGTGTTGCTATGCTTTGCAGGTGACCTGCGTGCATGAGGCTGACCTCTGTATAGACCTGGAATCTTCTCCGCTTGTTTTTAGCAGCTGTTTTAAACTGTCCCTGTCCCCCACTTCACGTACCCACCCCGGGTGTCTATGTGGACTCGCGACAAGGCAGCTAAACCACCTTCCTACTTGTCAATACTTACGACCCTAGCGTTATTGAAGGTCTGTAACTTTTGATAACAGGACATGGATTAGGGTAAAACCTGAAGGACAAACATACATGAACATTAGAATATACACTGGCCTGTTTGTACAAACATAAAAACAGTGTTCAAAGTAACCATGTCAGTAAACCTTGTGATCAAACTGTCCATCGTCACGTTGAATAACAGACACAGTAATATATCTTTCATAACTACATATAACATGTTAACTGTACGTAAGCATGCTTATCGAATCTAGATAGTGGCTAGACATTTTCACAACCTAACTGCTTACCATCTATGCGCAACAAGGGTAAGATAACATGGCTGATGATCTCTTCTCTGTGCAGACTTGAGGTGATAATGATTTTCTTCTACCTCATAATGCAAAATAACTTCCTCTTAGGACAGGATAACAATAAACATATTGTGAAACCTTGCAAAAAAGGCCACAAGAAATGTGAGGCACCAAAGGCATTAATTATTTAACTAATACATGTAAACCATATTGAGAGACAAATACAGACATTAATGGCATGCCTATAAGCAGCACAACATGTACTATACTGTGTTATATGTGTTACACATACTGTACTGCTATTTACCTGTACTAAATGTCCTGTACTGCTTTCTACCTATACTACATGTCTTGTACTGCTATACACCTTTGATACATGGAGAATACTGTTATTGACCTGTACTACATATACTGTACTGATCTCTACCTATATGAAACATAGGGTATATTCACATGGCATTTTTCAATATGTTTCCAATTAAATGCATCTGAAAGATGTATCTAATACACGTTTGAACAATATTACATGTTTTACATTGAAATCAATGAGCATTGTTAGATAAATGTTTGGGTCCGTTTTTGGGTCTGAAAAATGTACCTAAACATGTATCTATAAAATGTTGTGCGAACATCCACTTACTATAAGGATATGTTCACACGGCGTAATTGTGGAGCGTATAGTAAGCGCCGCAATATGCCATGTGTTTTGGAAGTCGCGCTGATCAGCGTGGCTGATCAGCGTGTACCTCCAAAACACAGGGGGATGGAGGGGGTGCCGTTCCGGGGCTAGCCCCATTGACATGTATTGTTAGCGGCGCGTGAGCACCGCGAACAATTCACATGTTAATTATCTTCCCGGACATACAAAACGATCATATTGTACATGCGGGGAGGCGACGCGTAATCCATAGCTCTCTATGAGAGCTATGAATTACCATAATTTCGGCGCACATTTCGCCGCATATAAAGTGCAATACACAGCGAAATGCACAAAGACGCAGTGTTAACATACCCTAAAGCTTCCTACCTGTGTTACATGCACAGTACTGCTAGTTACCTGTACTACATGCCCTGTACACCTCTCTATTGCTACTGCTTTAATACTGCTTTCCATCTACAATAATACATACTACCATAATATGTTACAGTACTATCCTGTTCTCTACCTGTGCTACATGTACTTTAGTGGACTTTATTTCTGTCTACCTGGACAAAAAGTGCTGTACTGTTTTCTTCAAGGGCAGCCACAGACGTTGAGACGCTCCATGGCACATGAAACAGCATATGGGGGCCCTTATATCCCATATCTCATCACCTCGAATGTATCATATATATATATACATTATATATATATATATAGTTATATATACCCTACGGGCAAACCACGTAGGGCGTTGGATTCTATCACTTTTTAGATGAGCTGTGATGTAATTGGTACAGGTACCCAGAAATAAAATCTAATACTGTACACAAAGTGACTCACAGCTTCTGGCAGTAATATGATTTTTAGGAATTCCTTTATCTTTTATAATGATTTGCAATTTTTGATATCTAAATATATTAATTTTTCTAAATCTTTATTCTTTCATCTATATATCATATTATGATGAGCTTTTGTGAAACAATCTTTCTACGTTTTTTCCAAGGTGTTATGGTCCCAGATTAGACTGATTTTGTCCTTAAAGGGGTTTTATCACCACAGACTTTTGCAGACATGATCTATTTCTCTCTAACTTACAGCTTCAAATCCAGGAAAGGGTCTCTTCTCCAAGTAGATGTGTCTTCCCTCAGTGAAGACTGGTTACATCATCACATCCCCTTCCTGCTCCCTCCTTAGTCATCATCATCATTCTCTATGAACAGGGGAAGTGAGAGGATGTCACAGCTCTGCAGACCTCCTGCAGTGGTCAGTTCTCATGCCTAGAGAGCTGTCAACTCCCTCCCAGGCTCCAATCCTTGTAAACAGAACACCTTTATTAGTGGAAACAGTTATATATACAGCCTAAAATGATGAAACAAATGTGAGAAATGCTAATTACTCCCACCTCTGTTATCAGGCAGGAGGTAGAGGGGGAACAGACTGTATTATATGTGTGGGGGGAGCAGAGTGTATAAGGCTGTGCTATATGGGGGGGAAGTGAATCTAACAGCTAGAGACTCAGTAATTGCCCAGATCATTCACATAGAGCTGTCACTAGGAGAGGAGCATAGAGAGAAGCTCTGACAGCCTTTATTACACAGACACAGCCAGCACAGAAAGCTGAGGCAGCTAGTTTCAGTTTCATCTTACAAGACTCAGAGGGGAGTAGACACAAAGAGTACAGGCAGCAAATCATAGCACAGGGGGTGTGTCCCACATAGGGGGCATGTCCTGACCAGGGCTGAACTAAACATCAGGTAGCCGATCACAGCAAAGGCAGGCTTCAGATTTAACTCTAGACACTTACAGATTAGCTAATAGCTGCTATACTAAATGATTTAGGTAATACAAAACAATTGCAAAAGTGCTTATTTTTACTGTCCCCATCATTACAGATATGATCTTTGCAGCAAGAAAACCCTTTTAAGGGAGTATTATACTAAAAAATGTGTCCAAGACATGAGGAGCATGCAAAAATGTCTTAAAATGTTACATGCTGATGTCAAACAAGGTGGTTTGTGGGAAGTTCCAAATTCATTTGATACAAGTAAATGAACCTTAGCAAAAGATTGAATTAAGACATCAATTTAACTTTTTAGTCATGAGCCTTGTGGGTTTTTTTCAATACATCCAAGACTTTAGCTGCTATTAATAAAATATAACAACTGTGCTGCCTATACCATCTGACAAGAAAGTGCTGCATGCCAGGCACGAGCCCGAAAATCAGAATAGTCACCATAACAGGCATTCTTTACAGTATAAACTATTTTATTTTGAGGTTTGTCATCCTGTATTAGTAAGGCCCTGTAAAAGAGTTGATTTTCATTTTATGCTTTCAAGCATTAACATTATGTCCTCACATTTGTAAATGAATACAGCTCTTTTCTAATCCGTCATTTTAATGCCTTATAGATTTTATTTCATTCGGTGCTGTACCAGATTCTCAATAATAATAATCAACTGCTTTGTTGTTCTGCTGCAGAAATTACATTTCAGTACTGAGTGCACAACTAATAAAAGATGTTGCTTGAGGAAACAAAAATAAATATGATGAATCATATGAGGATTTTTGGCTCTTCCATGAGAGACAATTACAAGGCAAGTGGTAAATTCATCTGAATGTAGCGCAAGCAAGATACTAATTGACAGTAAATTAACTCAGTGTGCTGTTATTCTGAGGCAAAGACATGTACATATTAAAATCTTTCCCTACCTTAAACTTAATTTTGAATAGAGATTTTATACTTTGTACCTTTTTACTAGTAAATTTCAATTCCAGACTCTTATTAGAGTCTTTATTGGAAGACACATCTTTAAAGGGGTATTCTTGTTTCATTGATTATCTTTAAAGGTGTTGTCTCACTACATGAATTGCTTTTTATATTAAAGATCTTCTCAAAAACAAGTCACTAACAGTGTCCTACCTATTCTGAGATATCCCCTCTTGTATGGGCTGCATCAGCTCCTCAGGTCGCTATAGATACAGACCTGTTTGATCTATCATGATAGGCTGCCAGTTCTGGTCACTATAGCTACAGACCTGGCTTCTACTGCAGCCTAGTAGAAGCCAGTAAACATGCCCCTGAATTCAAAATGAAACCAAGAAAAATGGACTGAGGTGAGATGAATCAATGTAGTGAGACAACCCCTTTAAACATGTTGTCAAAGACTATTACCAAATACATTGCTGTTCTGATTTTGCTTCTCTTTAGGGCTAGAGTTAAAATTATCTTCTGCTTTTGCACACAGGCTTCTCTAGTTACCGGCCACCTCTCTTTGCTCTTACAGGATGAAGTAGTTATGATGATTTCTTTCTCAGATTTCTCAGATTTGTTTCTTATCTGAACAGAGGCGTAGTTATAGACTTATGGGCCCAGGTGCAAAACTTCAGCTTGGGCCCCCTTACCATAAGACAACAGCTGTGGGCCATTACTTTTCAACAACAGATTCTCTACTCAGTGTGACGGATATCTATGGTGTAGTATGCTGCAGAACATTATTTCTATTTAAAGGGATTGTGTAATAGAAAATGTATTTCACAAGGAGCTTGGTGGCGGGAAAAAAAGAAAGGTTAAAAAAAGCCAAAGCGTCTGTTCCAACTTGTCTACTCCCCACCCCCCAACAAATAATTGTGGGGTGCACAGTAAAAAATAAGCTGCAGAGCCCCCATTGACAGCCACAGTGCTACCAGTAAGAGCTGCAGAGCCTCTAGTGCCAGCCAGAGTGCTACCAGTAAGAGCTGAAGAAACCCCAATGCCAGCCACAGTGCTGCCAGTAATAGCTGCAGAGCCCCCAATGCCAGCCACAGTGCTGCCAGTAAGAGCTGCAGAGTCTCTAGTGCTAGCCACAGTGGTGCCAGTAAGAGCTGCAGAGCCTCTAGTGCCAGCCACAGTGGTGCCAGTAAGAGCTGCAGAGCCCAAGCCCGCACAGTGTCCAGTAAATGCAGAGCTTAGGCCACCAATCTCCAGAAGAGTGGAAGACCAACAGCCAGTGTGCTTGCTTCGGCCCCTGCCCCCCCCCCCCCCCCCCCCCCCCCCCCCCCCCC